>QKYT01000983.1:21838-34931 GCA_003550305.1 Glomus cerebriforme | reverse complement strand
AAGAACATATTCTTTTATGTTTGTTTTTCACTAGCATAAATTTTTAACTCGCAACCTTCTTTAGTTTTATAAAGTTTTTTATAATTATTAATAATTTCTTTATAAAATTTTACAGACATGATGAGAAGCGAATATATATATATTATATTATATATCAATATAAATTAATGATAATTTATTTATTTACATGAGGAGAAAATAGAAATATTATTGAAAGTTTTAATCTTAAGATTGAGAGTGTGAGAAAAATTATGAATGTGGCTTAGTGTTAATAATTGTCTATGCAAAAGATGACATATTGATGGCTTGAATATCTATTTGTATTTTATTAACATGACTATCTTTTAAAATGTGTAAAAAACGGAAAGATAAGTTCGTAAATTTAAAAAAAAATGGAATTGGAGGATAAAAGGATCTTTGTAATAGGTATATTTATTATTGCTATTTAATTAGCAAATTTTCGAAAAATATCACAAAACGATTTATTAGCTTGATGATAAAATTTAGTGGTATTATTTATGAGACAAATATTATATGGAATTCCTATTAGTTTTGAATTTCATAATTTTTATTCTCTTCAATAAAAGTTTCAACTCTAATTGAATTGCATAATCAAAACATTATTTGGGTATATGATGATGTATAAATTTTGTATCTTTATAAACAAGTACTTTAATTATTATAATAATTAACAGCTAAATATTTAAAGTTTCAGGTACTTTGCCTAAATTACGAATTATCCTTTTGATTCCATTTAAATTTAAATGTTTACGGAATATATAATCAAATAAAGGCTTTATATGAATATTTTTTATTTTTTGATTTACTGTATCTGATAAATTATACAATTTTCATTTTCTTTCTTTAAATAAATTTCCAAGATTTGTTCCATAAAATTGGAATAATCATTTCACACCATGTTTTATTGACTGAAATAAATGAATGAAGAGATTCTTCATCATCTTGTAATTCTTCGAATATTAAAGTAAAAAACATCTCTGTTTAACTTTGAACTTTCTTTTCAAAAAAAAAAAAAAAGTTTTAGCATTAGAAGTGCGCAGAAATGACACATTGGTGAGATTGTTGTCATAGGAATGTGTTAATGCGGTCATACAGAATATATTTTTTGGTGTTATTTGGTAGTCGTGTGACGTTTTGATATGTAATAAATGTGAGCTTGTGACTTTATTTAACCTATTTAATTAATTCCGAAGCTTTTAACTCTGGTAAATTAAAGGGAATTTTAAAAATCGCTACTAAATTTAGTTATTTAACTAGTTACTAAATCAAAAACAATCCTTTAAAAGATTTTAATAATTTTTGTTGCTCTGCTATAATCATTCATGTACTGAATTTAATATCGTCAATTGAACTTTCCGGCATTAAACAAACACAGGTATGCAACATTTCTACGAATTTCACTAAATTTTTATAGTTAGTTGATTTAATTAGTCGGTGTGACACCCTAATATGTTATAATTTGCTTTTGCACAGATTGAGGCCCAGACAGGATAATTGGCTGTATTTTTGTAGGAGAAAACTCTTTTGTATGTGATATTCTAATCGTTTAATTCATTTTTTTTTATCTGTAGTAATTATTTGTAATCGAATATGTGCTTTCTTATCTGTTATGTACGTTCAAGCATTTTACAAATCACTTGCAATATTTTCAAAATTTTAAGGAACAGCAAACATTAATACATAATCTTAAATCTTATTGATATAATATTTATTTCATTAATATTAATTTTTGAAAATTACATAAATTATAAAAAGAATAAATAAATATTTATTTTAAATTGTAAAAATTGATCTGAATATTGAAATTATATCTTCTAACTAAATAATAAACTAAAAAAGACAATGTTTTAACTACTGTATATGTTCCCAAAATAATAGCTACTTGTTTCAAGATTTATCATGTATCTATTTCTAAATTGATCAATTCTGATTTTGTTGTTATACCTATCAACTTTACTAGATTGTTTACTTTGATTTAATATTATTTCTCCTTTTGTTTATAAATTCAAATTTTCTTGGATTCACTATATTTAGACTTTGATATAATCCATGAAAGCAGTATGGTTTATTGTATGTTGGCTTATTCTGCCTATTTTTTGATCATTTTCATATTCTTCTTCCAATTTTCTACAGTATTGATTAGTAAAAGAACAATTTCCATGGTGAGGAAAAGGAAATAGTTGGTAAACTTTTCTTTTGTCCAACCATTTCATACAGTGAGTTTTGTTATTCACTATGTTCTGTTGTAAAAATGTCTGTTACTGATCTTACTATTTTTTCTGCTGATATTTACTTTCTAGTGACTTTTTTTATCATCTGTTTGCTGACTGAGTTATAAAGCTTTGCTTATGTTCATAAAAAGAATCCAATTTTAATAAGCGGCTTTACTTTCTTATTAACAATTATTCTAATTAAATCATTTTTAATTTTTTTTACAATAGCTTCATAGTTTAATAAAATCACTTTTAAAAATCATTTAATTATCACTTTCTCCAAATCCATATGGGTCTTGGTGGTACGTGAGCTCATAAATAAAATAGTCAAGACAATATAAGGAAATGAAGAGGGAATTCTAGTCTAAACCAAACCAGCCAGATAGGAGATACTCGACTATCTGACTGGTCTTTCCTTGCCTGATATGAGGAAGACCTCATATACAGTATAAGGAAGTCAAATGGACGTTTAAAAGGATTTAAAAAGGAATCAAGCCAGCCAGATAAGAGATACTCGACTTTCTGACTAGCATTTCCTTGCCTTGATATGAATATAAGATAAGAAGGAGAAGTTTAAAGAGTAGGTAGGGAGAAAATAAACTTAAGATAATAATTAGGATTTTAAAATAAGGTGAATGATATTTGAATATATTTAATTTTAATTTTCTCCGACTTGAATTATTACACTCAAGCATTTTATACATATCACTTATTTTCAATATTTTAAATAGTCTTTTATTCATTAATATTAATTTTGAAAATTACATAAATTATAAAAAAATAAAATAAATATTATTAAGTTAAAATAAAAGTTTTAAATTGTAAAAATTGGATTTGAATATTGAAATTATATCTTCTACTAATTAATAAACTAAAAAATTAATGTTTTAACTATATGTTTCCCAAAATAATACTGATAGCTATTTGTTTCAGATTTATCATATATCTATTTCTAAATTGATCGATTCTGATTTTGTTATTACAACTATCAGCCTTATTTTATTGTTTACTTTTGTTTAATATTATTTCTCCTTTTTTTATTCATAATTCATATTTTCTTGGATTCACTTTAGACTTTGATATATCCTTTAAGTTGTAAAATTTCCTGCCTTGAATTTCCTTTTACGTTTGTTTAGTCCATGAAAGCAGTATGGTTTATTGTATGTTGGCTTGTTCTGCTTATTTGTTTGATCATTTCCACATTTTTCTTTCAATTCCATTTAATTTTCTACTATACTGGTTGGTAAAAGAGCAATTGACAATGGTGAGAAAATAGTTGATAAACTTTTCTTTTGATCCAACCCATCTCATAGAGAATTCTTCAATAATTTTAAAATGTCCATCACTGATCTTACAATTTTTTTTCTGATATTTCTTTTTAGTGACTTTTTTGTCATATGTCCAAAAGAATCCAATTTAATAAACAGCTTTACTTTCTTATTAACAATTATTCCAATTAAATCATTTTGATTTTTTTTTACAATAGCTTCCATGGTTTAATAAAATCACTTTTAAAAATCATTTAATCTTCACTTTCTCTAAATCTTTGTGGGTGTTGGTGGTGTTGGTATGTGAGCTCATAAATAAAGTAGTCAATAATAAGTATATAAGGAAATGGAAAATAGCCTAAACCAAACCAGCCAGATCTGACCGGTCTTTCCTTGCCTGATACGAAGAAAACCTCTATATACAGTATAAGGAAGAGAAGAGGAAGTTTAAAGGAATTTAAAAAAAANACCAAACCCGCCAGATAGAAGATACTCAACTAACTGACTGGTATTACTGGTTTCCTTTCCTGATAGAGGAAGACCTCATATACAGTATAAGGAAGATAAGAGGGAGTTTAAGGAGTAGTAGTTAAAAGGTAGAGAGGAAATAAACTTAGGATAATAATTAGGATTTTAAAATAAGGTGAATGAGCTCTTGTTTTTAATTTTCTCCAACTTGAATTATCATACTGCACAAGATGATTAGAAAAAAAAGAAAAAAAGAAGATATTTATATAATTAAAAATATTAAGAATATAAAATGAGTCAAATTACCAACAATATTTAATAAATAAGTCACATCACGCAAAGTTCTGATCATTCTATTTGTTCACAAAAGAATTACTATAGTTTTTAATGACTCATTATTTCTTACTAATATTTAAAATCTGGATAAATTATGCATGGATGATCAATAATCGATAATTATTTATCTATCTTAGAAAAATCATCAAATTTATTTCGGCATTTGCGACATAATTTTTAAAAAATATTTATATAAAGTAATACAAATTAGCTGTTATCTTTACAAATATTAATGATTGATATAATTAATATCCTTCAGCCAAAAAGACTAAATATTGTAAACTATGATAATTAAGTTATTTCTAAAATTACTATGGCATATTGCATTAGTAAGAAAGTATATTTTTTGTGTAAACCGTAAAATATGAATATGATGTTTATTATTGTAAAGATAAATCATCAGCTTATCTACCTTTCATTTATATAATTACTGTATATAACCAAAATCTCGATAGTTAAATATTAAAAATATCCATCAAAAAATAAACAGTAAAAAAAAACAAAAATATAGAGCTTTAAAAAAGAAAAATAGTAATGTTAATTATGAGTTAAATTAAGAAAGGAAGTGTTCATTTAATTAAATACTTTTTATTTTTAGTTTTTAATAATTAAAACAAATCTAGCCAAATAATAAGTGACATATGTTCAAACAAATAAAAAACAAAAATTTGTTAATTTACCCTTCTAGTCGAAAAGTGGCTCAACTTCAACGAATATTTTTACGCAAAGATTATTTAGAATTGGTTAAAATCTTTGGAGAACATCTGAAAGGATTCAACTGATTAGTTAGTTTAATATTTTATTTTAATTGGATTAAGAAAAAAAATTCTAATAATTTATCCCTATTTTTATTTATTTAGTCAACCGTTTATTATGGTTTAGGTATGTGCTTGATGATGCGCTTCCATGTACAACAAAAGCTGAAGTAATCGAAATATAATAACAATAAAACTTATTTCATTATTATCTGATTTTATTGATTTAAATAATTTTATTTTTGGTTTTTTTTTAAAAAAAAAAATCAATTGGAAAAAACAGGTAAGTATATATGAAATGATGATGAGATATCGAATCTTAATTCATCGCATAAAGCTAATTTATCGAGACATTTTTATTTAGAATCATTGAAATTAAAGATAAAAGAGAGTATATGGAAGGTTTTTGTAATTGATTATTTTTTTATTTAAAAAAAAAATTTTTTTGTGTATTTGTATATAATGATTAAATTTATAATTTCTTTACTTTAGTTAATTAATTGAAAAAAATGCTAGCTTTTTAAAAAAAAAATAATTTATTAAATAATATTTATTAAAAACATGCTACCTATAGCATTAAAAAATTTTGAGTAACGTTTACATTACCGCTGTAGAAATAATTATGAATTGTATAGTGCGTGGTGCATCTGCGCCTGATCTATTCCATAAATCTTATTCTTCGCCCTCAATTGTTACAAATGCACCTGGGTGCTTTATATAAAAGTAGACCATGAAAAGATTTTAATGCAATGACGGAATCTGAACCAAATGATCCAAAACCTATATGTTGTATATTTTTAAATTCATTATAATCATGGTAATTAATATGTCCTTTAGCAATACCTTCCTCAATCCATTGACCCATGTATCAGTATTTTCATTATTGTAATTGCTTGTTTTTTAAAAGAAATTTATTTATAATGCACTATATGTATCACAAGCATTTCACAAATTGTGATTTGCAAAATGACTACACCTCATAATGAATAACATCATATCAATCATAATTGCAACTGATATATTCATCTAGTATTTAATGTATTATGTTCATGTTTTTAAACAATTTAATATTGGTTTTTATTTATTAATCTAAAAATATAATAAGTTGATTAAAATTACATCAAATATATATTTATTTTATTTTTTTTTTTTTTATAATTTAAGTCAAAAAGTTTTTTTTAAATTGTAAAAATTGGTGAACTATATATATCCCTTACTAAATAATAAAATAAAAATTAATTTTATAACTATTCTGTATGTCTTCTAAAATAATAACTATTTGTATTTATTTATTATTAATTGACCAATTCTGATTTTTTGTTATACCAATTTCTTTGTTGTCCTTTATCCCACCCATACACCTTTTGTTCATGATTTAAATTTTTTTTGGATCCACTTTAGACCTTGATACAAACTCTAAATTTCCTGTTTTGAATTTCTTTTTATATTTGTTTCATCAATTTATTTTATGTTGGCTTATTCTTTTTGCTATGCCTTTCCATATGGTGATGCCCTTCTGTCAATTCCTTTAAGTTTTATCCTTGCGACCATACTCAAACACTTTGGTTTCCTTCTTTTTTTCAATTCACATAGTATTTCATTTAAATTTCTACAGTATTGGTTGTAAAGGAACAATTGCTAATTTTGAAATAAACTTCATCAAATCCACCTTCTACAGTGAATTCTTCAGTAATTTTGTCATTCACCATTATGTTATTTGTTTTGTTAATAAAATGTTCATCATTGTTTTACGTTCTTTTCTTCTTAGTGTCTTTTTTCATACCCCTTTCTCTCTGGTGCTCCTTTCATTTGTGGCCTTTATTACAAACCACTACCAGTTAATTTTGTTGATGATAAAAAAAAAATTCCACGTTATATTCACCCTATTATACCATCTTTACACATTTTCTTCTCCTGACTTAATTTTCTTCGCGGAAATCATAGAATATCTGCCTGAGTTATAAAGCTTTGTTTATATCCATAAAATGAATCCAAATTTCTCTTTTAAAATAATTAAATCTTTATTTTCTCCAAATCTAGATGGGCGTTTGTATTACATGAGCTTATAAATAAAGTAGTCAATAATATATAAGGAAATGGAAAAGGAATTCTAGTCTAAACCAAACCAGCCAGATCTGACCGGTCTTTCCTTGCCTGATACGAAGAAGACCTCATATACAGTATAAGGAAGAGAAGAGGAAGTTTAAAGGAATTTAAAAAAAAAATACCAAACCCGCCAGATAGAAGATACTCAACTAACTGACTGGTATTACTGGTTTCCTTGCCTGATAGAGGAAGACCTCATATACAGTATAAGGAAGATAAAAGGGAATATAAAGGCAGGGATAGTTGTTAAAAGGTAGTTGTTAAAAAGGATAAAGGAAAAATAATAAATTTTGAATAATAATTATAATAATTAGGTAGTAATCCATTTTGCTGTTAAAGTATTTTTAAAACAAGGTGAATGAACTCTAAGGATATTTTAATATATCAACATGATAATTAAAAAAAAAAATAATATGGAATTTTGGAGGTATTTATATAATTAAAAATATTAAGAATATAAAAATGAGTCAAAATTATCAATAATACAATATTACGCAAAATTCCGATTATAGTTTGTTAATGACTCATGATTTCTCCATAATGTTCAAAATTCGCAACTAATTGATAAATTATGCATGATCAAAAATGCCTAATTAAGAAAATTGATTAACCAAATATGATTGATTGTATAATACAAAAAAAAATATACTTTTGTAGTCCAAACTTATAACATTACATCATTACATTAAAACTATTTATATTGATTATATTGATTAATAATCACCTCATAAAACTATTTACAAATATGCCTAACCACAGGATATCCAAATTTGGGACCGTTGCTTTTACTATGGTCGATATTTCTCTCAACTGTCGGCTCTTTCGAGATGTTGAAGAAAATTATACATTTACTATAATTGTCAACACAGCAAATTCTGTCGAAAATTTTAAAAAGGATATTAAAGAGAAAATTAAACAGACAGGAAATGATATTTTCGATGGTATTGAGGCCGATCACTTAATTCTCTGGCAGGTGTGCGCAAGTGATAGCGAATTTTCAACCCTTACCTTAGAAACGAAAAACAAAAATGTAAAGAAACTCGAGGACTTATTGGTGATTACTGGGTGAAGCAACCCCTTAAGGAGTTTACCCAAATTATTGTCGACTCTCCATATTTAACCGTTTTACGAAAGCTGAATAGTCTAACGATATTGAGTCAAGGTAGGTCGTTTTTTTAATCAAGATATAGTTGTAACTATATAGTTGCAAGATGCATTATAAACGCAGTTCATTAAAAATCATTTATGTAGATTTAAATCCTACAAATATATCTCTACAACAGCTTTATAACGAACAATACATCAAACAAGGAAATATATTGCTTTACGATAGAACCTATAAAAATGTAAAATTTACACGCAAGTTCAAGGTTTGTATTATTTACCGCTCTTATTATAGAACGTTATAAAAGTTTTTTTTAGATTTGGCTGAACGTATTTTTTTTTGGATCAGATTAAAGATATCTACAATACTAGGAAACTCTTAGTCATTCCCACTTCTGCTGACAATGAGGAAACGTTAATGTTATTTGGCAGTTTATCTGAGCTTGAACTGTATATTCTCAAATCAGATGCTTGTTTTAAGGATATCACATGGGCTACTGGAAGTGCCTATAATTGGTTTTTCATTATAGATGAGGGTGTGAACAAAGGAAGCATTACTGAGTTAAGAAGACAATATGTTAGACACAAAACAATAAATCCGACAGGTTAGTACAATACGTTAGAATATTTGAAATATTAATGAACTAGAATTATCTTCTAAAAATATTATGATACATAAAGAGGAAGCAGAAAACCAAAAAAAGCTAAATATGGGACCGGAGAAACTTGGTGAACGTCAACTTCTCCCAATCTTAGACCCTACTCGATCCAGATTACTTAAAAATGTTAAAAATAAATTCTTGATGGAATTTAAAAAGAAAGTTCCATTTTATTGTGTATGTGAGGGATTAGTAGATGATAAAGAAGTTATCGTTGCCTTTGTGGATCAACCAGAAGAGGAACCTGTTCACTTACCAGCTGAATTTGAGGGATTTCTTGTGTTAATTTCCTACAAAGCTCTTGTATTATACCATCGTTCATTTCACAAAAACCTTGTGCCCGGCATAAGCCTCGGTAATTTAGATGAACCATTAAATGCAAATACACATGGTCCTTTATTTCAAAATACTGTAGAGCCCAATAAAACATTTATATTAACTGCAAAGCATGCAGTGGGAAAGCAGGGCGAGGAGGTATTTCAACCAGGAACACTTGATAATGTGTATTACATAAATTTACTATTATTTATTTCTTTTCTGCTCACAGTTTTTAACAACTAAGGTTAACGCAAGTGTATGCGCTAAGGTCACAAAGTACAATTTTATTGGAGCTGATCCGGCTTGTAATTATATCGATTATGCTTTTTGTGAAACTGTGGAGGATCGAGAAATCCCAGAAATTCCAAATGTGCCACTTGGAGAACATATTCATATTCGTAGAATCAAGACTTCTGTAAACGATGATACTAGTTTTGTATATGTTCAGAAGGTTGGAAGAACCACTGAATCCACAAGAGGGTTAATACAAGATACGTTGGAATCTTTTTTTTCTCCTATCATTAAAAAGAAAAATAAAAAGAAACCTAGAGGAAGAAGAGAAAGGTTTGCATTGCAAGTTTTTGGTCTTGTCGATGTAGAAACAAAAAAAGTGCAACCATTTTGTAAGTTGATGGATCTAATATTAGTAATTTATTTTGACTTCTTTTTGAAATTATTCATATTTTAATCTGTCTACATTCTACAGCTGACCGTGGGGACTCCGGTGCAGCAGTATTTGACGATGATGGTAAATTATGGGGAATTTGTATTGCTGGGATTCCTGGTCTGGTATCTTATGTAATCCTTATTCATTTGATTTTGGATAATGTTAAAAATAAATTTAATGTAGTATTCACTCTAAAATAAGAACTGAAGGAATCTTGTGCTGATTAATAACATGCTCAAAAATGTAAAGCTTTTATTTTAATACTCTGATCTTTATATATAGTTTTCGCAAACTTTCTGCTATAGTGTATTATCTATTTTTATCATTTTGTAAAATGAATGTAACAAAGATAAAGCACGTTTCTAAAGTTTAAAATTCAACTGACAGATTAAAAAGTTTTTCTAAATCAGTAAGACTATGCGTGAACCATAAAGTATCATCTAAGTATCCTATAACTTTAGGTAAAAATTTGATTAATTCATCATTATTGATATTGTGGGTATCTCTGATTTTAGTGAAATTAATCAAGAAAGATGTTATTGAACTTTGGTTAACTTTAGTGAACATTAGATCATAATAAATAATTTACAGTAATAGTGAAATAACTTCTCCTTAGTGTAGTTAGAAAAGTTGGTACTCAACAGTTTGCCCAACGTTTGGTAATGTTTGATAACTTCTCTTTCAATAACTTCTGGGTCCTATAAAACTGTTTTGATTTGTATAAGAGATTTGATCTAAAGTAATGGTTTTGGGCTTTCGATTTAATAGGAAGTTGATAGTTAATATCACTATGTCAAAAGTTACTACAGATTTTGTCGATCAGTACAGTCATGTGATTCTAAAAAAAAATTGAAACCAAATCATGATCACTAACTAAACTTTGAAAATTCAAACTCTTTTCCCTAAATTTTCATTTTATTAGAAATCCACAGTAAAATTTTTTTTTATGAAAATAATTTGAATAAACATTGGAGTAACAATATCTACATACTCAGACAAACTTTTTAATGAGTATGTTCAACCTCTAAATATTGGAAGTGAAAGAGTAGTATGGAATATAGACCACGAGTAACAAGTACAGGCTCTTAAAGAAAGTTAACCTTTGGCATGAAGTGTACTAAGTCCACCCAACCAACAATGATAGGCCATTTGGTAAAAGGAGTTTTCAACCACACAAATATCCCTATAGTAGCTATCTTCATAGTTGGAGGCATAGTCAGTAAATTTTATGAAGATATTTTAGATGTTAACATAAGAAGTTTAGATGAGGTCTTAGAGGAAATAACTAAATATGAAATTACTTCAATGAACTTAAAGCCAAACTTGCTGTGGCGGGTGCGGCGCAGCCTCAGATAATTGGACTATAGCCAACAATAACATCTTTCAAGAAAAAAGGTCACAATTTAGAACAGCCTATTTTGGCAACTTCTAATAGATTGACATCAACAGAAAATACCAATGGCAATACATTGACTCAGCTGATCATAATACAGATAGAAGGATTAACATAAATCATCATCACAAGAAATACTACTTCAGGAAACTGACAACATGGAGATAGAGAAAGAAATCCCCATTTCAGTTACTTCACCACCTGATAACTTGACACAGAATAATTCAAAACCCAACAAGAAAGCAGAGTCATCTACACCCCCTCCTAAATCCTCTAAAAAGGCTAAGAAGGAGTGACAACCTCACATTATCACAGGATTTATGATACTACCTAAATTACAACAAAATATGGGTGATGTAATTTTATATAACATTCTGGGTAAATGGGATGTTAAGAAAATAACAGAGGAAATTAACAAACACCTAGGTTCTCTTGTAAAAGCCACCCTATCAAAACAAGGCAAATACACCTGTATAAGGGCTATAATAGTACTGTGAACTTCAGTATTCACCATATTTGAAGAAGGTAAATGGCAAATATTATTAGGCAATACTTTGGTCAGATAGTTTCTGGCAGATTGGTCTTTAGAACAATGCAAATGAAGAACAGTTTTTTAAGTCTTATTGATTTTGGCAAAGGCTTTGAAGAACACTTTATTTTTCAGGATAAGAAATTTATGGAATATCATTATCTAGCTGCAATTAAATTAGTAAAAGATGCCAAAGGTAAACAGAAAATTATAGGATATTTTTAAACCTCAGATGATCTTAATCATGCCTGCCAAGCTGAATTTAAGATCCATGAACTTATTATCAAATGGAAGATAGATGCGATTGGGAAGAAAAAGTCTGGCCCTTCATATTTATTAGCAAGTACTTCCTCTTCAAAGAAAAATAAAGACTATAAAAAGTCATCCTCCAAACCTTTCACGTCTGGCAAGAAAAATGATAAATTTACCACTTATGATCTAAGGTAGAATTTTTCACCCAGCATGGATTTAACATTCATCCTGTGAATCATAAAAAATTCCACAAGATCACGAAAGGAAAGTGCAAAGTATTGGATCAGAGCATTGCCAGTTCTCAGTAACAGGATTCCCAATCTGACTTTTAGTTTGTCTGCTCTGATACAAATCTCTTCCAGTAGTTTGATGTCTAATTCCCTTAAGGTTTTTAAGTTGAACTTGGAATGATAAATGGTTTGTAAAAAAAGATACCAGGGTTTTCACTCAAAAAATTTTTTTTTCTTTCAGATCCAAAATGACTGATTGAATTTTCTCCAGTCATTATCCTCTTTCTTACCTCCTGAAAACTGTCAGAACAGTCCAATAACTTATTAGATTTTGTAATATGTGTGGACTCTACTTTATTTTTTTTTCTCTCTTAATAATTAGTTTAGTTTAGTTTAGTTTTGATCCCTTACCCAGTATGCCTACTCTATTTTTTACCACTATGGCATTAATAGTTCACCCATTAGGAGGGCTCAGTCACTACATGTTTTCTTTGTATGAATTTTTTGTACTTGGTCATGTTAGTGGCATATTCAATGTTTAAATAAAAAAAAAAAAAACTTTGAATATTCCTTTTCATAAGAATATAGAACTTAATTTTATATGGTATCATTTTTCTTTCTATAACTGAATATGAAATATAAAATATTTCTTTTTAGTATAACTAATATACTAGTTTATAATAATTGAATCACATATTAGGTCACAAAAAATATTATTTTATCAAAATATACATACTATCAGATAAACTTGAATTTTAAACTTTAGTTAAATAT
>QKYT01000982.1:7047-24173 GCA_003550305.1 Glomus cerebriforme | reverse complement strand
GACGATCAAATTTTTTTTTTGTATATATTGAACCGTTATTCTGTAAAAAAGCTGATTGCTAGCATAAAGCATAAAGCATAAAGCTATAAGCTATAAGCTATAAGCAATAAGCTATAAAAATGCTGGAAAAGGTTAATCTATATTTGGAAATTGATCTAACTATAAACTGAAACTTTGGGTTAGTATGATCGTCAAAAAAAATTTGAAAAAATCAAACTATTTATTAAAAAGGTCAAGCAGTGTGGCACAAGCTTTTTGGCATTCTTTTTTTTATGTTAAATAAACTTTTACAGTATCATCAAAGATGGACGTCATACCATATATAATCGCAGAAATAAATTCACAGCGAGTGGCCTCATTCGTGCTAGTGATGGGTGGAAATGCCTTGTACATTCTTAAAAAATCCTCAATCATACTGTTCCTGATCTCTTCTGGAGTTGCTAAACTTCCAATCTTAATACATGGTAATTGATCATAGCTATCAGCCTTCAAACCAAAAAGAACCTTCATCTTGGGAAAAGTATATGAAGAGAAAGGTTATTATGCTATAAAACTAGTTATGCATAAATTAACTAATCAAACATTTGGTAGAATCAGCATGTGAATATCCTAAATAACTTGATAATACTTACACGTATCCACAACTATTTCCAGATCCATCTTGGGATCAACAATCCAGATAATGCTCAATAAATCCTCATCATCAGAAAACTAAATAACTTTACACTCTGTCACAATCTCAATCATATCACTTGCACTCTGGGAACTTGAACTTGCCAAGTCTAATTTTTTATTCATTTTACCTGTTAAAATTTTTCTCTTCAAGCTAACTCCAATTACTACATAATCTATTACGATATGTTCATTTTCTGTCCCATCCAGAAATGTGAAATATTCACAAAGCTTCTTCCTAAAACCTTCCAATGACACCATTTCTCAGCTCATTGTCCATTGAAAATTTATACTCTTACGCCCATACGTTGCAGTGCAGTGAATTTCTTTCATTTTAACAGGACGCTGTACGATTATATATGTGTTCGTCAGCTGGCTGAGAGGGAAAGTGTTTGCTAATCTTCAAAAAAGGTGAAAGTTTCTCACCACCAAGCTTCTCCTTGATATTAATGTTTATTTTTGTATTGACGAGCTTAAGTTTCTTGTTTTCTTCTTCAAAGGGAATGTTGACCTTCTATATCTTGAGATCTTTTACCTTAACATTATTATCAATTTTTTTCTTAATAGCGTCCCTGAGTTCATTAACCATCTCTATCTTATTAACTTTTATGTTGAAAACATTATCATAAGAGTTTTCATCTACAACCAAACAACTGAGTGTGATAGTTGACATAGTGCTTTTATAGGAATATTTGGGTCAGATAAAAAAAATAGTGTTACTTTCTGGAGTGAAATAAAAATTTATTTCTGGAAAAAAGCTGAGCGTTAATATAGGTTTTTATATCGCACAGACATTGCATCATTTCATGTGACTCGCTTTCATATACATTTGATAAAATAATAATAATACTTTATTTATAAAATAAAATGTTGCCAGAACCTGACCTACAATACATAAAAATTGTGAATATATTACTTTTACATAATACTGAAAATTACAATTGTGATAGAGAATATACGAGAATGTTAAAACAGTCTACTTTAGCTTCTTCAGGAAAGAATAAGGAAATTGGTGTCTGTAAATTCATTCATTTCTCAACAACACTTCCGGGATGAATTTGGCAAATTCTTAAAGGGTTATTGTTAAATGGTGAGCCCAACCTGTCTTGAATTGCAGTTTCAAGAGCGCTAACATGACTACTTGAATTAATTATAATTGCTTGCATTACTTTAATGATTGAAATACCCATGAGATCACCTTTCAGGACGATAAGACAATTGAGAGTAATATCGGTCATCTTGCTTTCCTAAATACAAGGCTCATGATAAGAAAAAAATGATCTTTCATACATATACAACTTCTGACATATACATACCTTATTTTGCACTATTTTTTCTTTGGAAAAGTTTTTTGCGGAAAGTTGGCTGAACTTCCACATATTTTTACATGCTTTATATCTTGCTGGGAAAAAGAGCGCTAAGCTGAAGTTAAGGAGATATGAGGCGTGATTAGCATTGTCGTATAATGCCAAGAGTTTTATGAAGGCACATGTAAATAAAATCCTCATACTTTTTCAACCTTGCAAGACATATATTAGTTAGTTTTATGCCTGATGATCTCAGAATTGCAAGTTCTCAAGCCTTTCATAACATATGTTTTTTTTGGCACTATTTGCTTATATGGTAGGCCCTGTGTTGTCCTTTTATATTTTCTCACATTTGTTTGGAGAAAAAAAGATAGAGGTATTAGTTAGCGAATATATATGTAAAATTAATATGCAAAAATATCGCACAGACCTATTATGTGATCAGCCTATTTTTGTCGCACAATCTATGGCTCAGCAAATTCTTCCAAGCTAAAGATCACTAACTTCAGACTGATCAATATATACCATCTGGCCAGATCCTGAAGGAACCTCATATTTCTGATTGAAGTTCAAGTGAATAATATAGCAATTCTATTAAACTTATTATTTGTGAGAGATAAATAATATTGGATTATAAGAGTATATAAAATAATGACGTTGGATTACTTACACTGGGTAGACTATATACAAATCGCTTAAGTATTTTCTTACTCCAATACTTGACCGCTTTTTTGTTCCAATGGGTCTTAATTTCACAAAAAAGGTCATCCCAATTGTGCCAATCATCATCATAAATAGTCCAATCCTCTTCTTTTTGTCCATATTCTTTGGTAAATTCATTGAAGGCTTTCTTTTTTTTAGCATCTATATCCTCATCAAACATTTTGCTAATATTGTAAATTAATTATACTTAATAAAAAATAAAGTACTAGTAGCGTGCATAGCTTCTTTTCAGTATATGCAAAAATTATGTCACAAAAGACCTGACTGATAATCCACTTATTTTTATCGCACAATCTCTAGCTCAGCAAAAAATCTTCTGAGCTGGTGATCACCACTCTGGTTGATGATCAGTATTTCAGATGTAAATTTGAATATATGCTAGCTAGAGATAAACACAATCATGACAAGTAATACTAATAATAAATTTGTTCAAAGTGAAATACTTGAAAATTAACTATATAAAGTGCTTTTGTACAAAAAGATATTAGCTATTCAGGAGCGCCTAGCCGAAAGAAAACTTGGTAATAATGACAATGCAAACCAAATAGCATTGAATCAAAGCAAGAAAGCAGAAATACTTGATTATACAAGTAGACTATTGTTTGATTTAGTGGAAAAAATTATATCGATAGAGAAGTAGAGTTCCAATTTGAGGATCGATGGATGGGAATATTTTGGCAATTTACATGTGGATTTAATCAATAAAGGTAAGGATTTTTTTTCAGATATACTAAGACCATATTTCAATACACAATATAGTAAATTTAAGAGTGTTATTAATAATAAAAAAAAAAGAGAAATTCAATTCAGATTGAATTTGTCATCTGATTGGATGGATTTTTGATCTGAGTTAAATTTCTTCTCCATTTTATAATTGATTAATTCCACTATATTGCGCATTGGAGTAGAATCTGAAGATATCTCAAAAAAATCTTGACTTTAATTGATTAAATCCATGTATAATCGTCAAAATGTGTCTATCTATCGATCCTCGGATTGGAACTCTATAGAGGAGGATATTGAGATTGGTAGCTACCCAACCCTTAATACATTACATTGATATAAAGAAGATCTTATCGATAGATCATTGGAGGAATTTTCACTTAGAGAAAAATACCATTTGCTTTTATATCTGGAAGAGGATATAAGCATTATTCAAAATTATCTTAGTATTGTTAGTTATACTGATGAAGAAATGATAAAAGAAGAAGCTGAAAAAGATGTAAGAGCATATATTCAAAAGTTTAGATGTTTCAAGTGTGGTAATACAGAAATTCATCAATAGAAAGTAAAATGCTAATCTATATTTTTTGTTATACAGGATATAATCCAGCAAAAAAATCTTCTGAGCTGATCATTAATCCAGATTAGTTAGTAGAGTACTACCATTTTGGAGCTAATATTCTTTCACCAGCTCTATGTCACCAGTGCATCTGATATAGAACTGAATTCTGATTATCTCATATACTTAGATCTAAAAGGCTCTGAAGGTCCTGAGCAGAAATTTGATTATTAACAATGTTGGGCTGTGTAAAATAATTTCTAACTACTCCAATAAGATCAGGACGCGTTAAAATTTTCACAAAATTCTCTATGTGGATATTTGGATTTAGCTTATCTACAGCTTCTTTGCTAATTTTATAACACCCTTCCAGATTAAGATATTTTAAATTAAGACACGAACTAGCAATCTCTTCAATTGTTATATTGGTAATTTTACAAAATCTAAGGTCAAGTTGTTGGAGCTTTAAACAAGAATGAATAACATTATAAATTGATAGTTCACAAATATCTGTACGGTAAGAAATATTTAGATATTCTAATTTATGACATAAGCCAATGGATATATATAGTTTTTTTATCCCATTTTGGAAATATTTCTAGATAGACATCTCTAAAAGCATTGCAAAGTGTGTTTTTATCCTGTTTATCTGATAGCTTAGGTGAAATAGCATTTAGCGTTTCTATTGGCAAATCAAAATCTATGATAGGACGGAGTGGCTCATCACCATCAATAATCTCGTGTAAGGAATGTTCTTTACGATCTAAGAGTATTGCTTCTATCTCATCTGCATTATCTGTACTAAGAAAATGTTTTGGTTTAACACTATCATCTTGAATTTTATATAGAGATGCACCTATATCAGAGGGTTTAAACCTACAATAGTATGGGGTAGGGGTATTGAGGAACTCTGAAAGCTCAGATTGAGTTATTTTTTTCTTAAATAATTTAAGATAATTTATAGTTATACCAAAACTCAAAGTATATTATTCGCAAGAAAAAGTTTAAAATGAAAATAATTCTCTGACATTATTAATAGATATATACAAATGGGAGGCAGAAAAAAGGAGACACAATCCCAGAAGGATCCATTCTGGAATTTTTATTATTGTCCATATATTCTTAAGACTGGAAAAGTGTGCAATCAGAAATGCTATGATCCAAAGGAATGTAAAGTCCATCAGAATTTTAGGCAAGTTTCTTGCAAAGAATGCGGTGAGCTGATAAGATTCGGATATGACTATTGCGATACACATGCAAAAAAACATAGATTAAGGGAACATTATCATCAAAAAAAGCAGGCTAAGTTAGTTTTGATGCAGATCTGGTAGGTAATTTAGAGGTAAACAAAAATAATACAACTTATCACTAATGTCACAGAAAAAAAAGCTCGTGACAGAACTAGTGATGCAGATAATAGGCTCTTTAGGAATTCTAGGCTGAAAAAAAGTTTTCTTGATGAGTGTCACTGGTGTCACTACTGTTACTAGAAAAAATCTGAGTTTCTTAACTTTTTTTTTTATTTTTTTAGCATCATACATACATCACATATATACCATAGATTTATCATATTATATCCCATATAGATTATAAGGATGGCATAGAAAAATTTCAATTTTTTTTTAGAAATTACTACTTTTTACTAGTGACACTAGTAACACTAATTAAGAAAGAAATAAAATAGTCTAATAATCTCAAAAAAAATAGCAAACCCATCACTAGTTCTGTCACTAGTTCTGAATACTAACTGGTGACACTAGTGACAGCCAGGGACAACAAAAATCTGTCCTATTTTACATCCTAATGCACCTAAAAAGGTGCCAAAAATACATTATAAATGCGTTCTAATAATTCAAATCTCAGGACATGAAATTGGCATAATTACACCAGCAATAAATAGGCAATAGTAAGGTTGCAAGATGACGCACTTTTTTGGATCAGCTATAATAATACATAATACACTTTTAACTACAGACACGAAATCAGCATACATATACTGGCACAATAATTAGATTGCAAGATAGCGTACTTTTTGGTTATCAAATGGGTTAGACCAAGATAGTACATATTGCATCTCCAATTCTCTACTAACCAACCGACCACAAACTGGAGCTCGAGAGTGTTAGGAAGATTTCAGAAATATATAAATACAAAAAATATGTGGCACAAATGCATATATATTGGGTTTCAGAAATATTCTGAGGATATTCCCAGCACTAGCCTGTAACTATGAAAGAGTATTCAGTACTGTAACAGAATCATGTGACTGGCACAGTAAGGCGTAGTATAAAATCAGCCAGCACATAAATTTAGCCAGATCCTTAAACATAATAATTCAGCATTCAAGCTGGCATATAGGTGGTCTGAAAGAACCACTCTAGTTCCATGACAATTCTATGACACCATCATAGCGCTATCGAGTTGCCAAGCTGGGTTCTTAAATTGTGTCTCCAAAAGATTAGCCAGAATTATAGCATAATATTAGCTGAAATTAATTACGAAATTACTGCATCATCCAACGTGATATTTTTTATCATATTTTGGCATCTAGAAAGGCAACCAAATAGGCGCAAAGGGTAAGCACTCCAATATAGAATTCAGCACCCAATTAGATGCAGGAGGTCAGCACTTTAACATAAAATCAGGTATCTAAACAACTACAGAAGGTCAACAACCCCATTATAGAATTTAGTATGTAAATGACTCAGAAATAAGAAGAAAAGCATGGTATTTAAATTATATGTGTGTGGCAATTAGATTATATTGTAATAATAAAAATATATTAGCATAAAAAATACAAATATCAAGAAAGACTTAAAGTTATAGCTAGAATGTAAAAGTGATATAAGAAATAATAAAATGTTAGATTATATGTGATATTTAGATCACAACATTTAGATTATATGTGGTAATTAGATCACATCATTTAGATTATATACAGTATTCAGATTATATGCGATATTTAGATTACATGTGATATTCAGATTATATGTGATATTTAGATCACATGTGGTACTATAATTTAGGGTAAGTGGGATATCTCATGTGATATAATTATATCGCATGAGGTATTCCACTACTTTAAACAAATAATAGGCAAAAATGGATGGATAAGACTTCTCAACTAATGCAAAAGCATAATGTCACAATTCGAGTGATCGGTCTATATTTCCATTAAAGTCTTGCATTTGTGAAGCATTTTAATCAAACATTCTCGAAGATTCTATACAAGATCTAGTATATTATTGAATCAATATCTTCCGATCCTAAATTAATAAGAGCATGGGTTAGATTTCTACTAGTAATTATTAATTATTTAAATAACTATTCTACGCGTCTTATTTGAGAATCAGAATTAGAAAAATGAGGACTTGAACCTGTGAAAGCAATTGCTTTAGAATGAGTCAAATCTAGACCATTTACAAAATATAAATGTCCAGTTGGAAAAGATGAAATAACATTAAAGAAAAGTGATACCGTCCGCTATTTACTTGCTAATGCAGAATGGGAAGGAGGTATGAAAAATCAAAGGCGGACAACTGATCTTACCTTTAGTCCAAGTCTTTATAAAATCTGAAAAGTTGTTATTATAAAGAATGAACCAGTTTTATATTATCTTAATGGGAAATATACTCCATCATGTGGATTTGTATGAGAAGAACTTATATTAATAGCCAATCCAAAAAAAGTTAGATATTATATTATCTGTACATGTTGCCTATATCACTAATAAAAAGGTAAATCAAGCTATTGATTATGCCAGAAAATATGGTAGTCAATGTCTAGAAAGGACTGGACAAATAAATAGTCATGGTATACAGTAGCTCATAAAAGTAATGCATCACCTGAAAAAAAAATAAAAATTATGATATCATATGATCTAAAACTCATTGGCACCTGAAATAAAAAAAATCTAAAAATAGAATACTAGAATTACCTAAATATATAAATTTATTTTAAATTGATTAGTTACTTTTTGAATTACATGAAATTAAGTTACAAATTACTGATGCGTTTCTTTTGACTGTTTGAAAATTTTAAAAAAATTAAAATTTTTATAAGAATTAGCAATATGATTTATGACAAATTAAGTAACAAACCAAGTATTTTATAGCTTAAATTATTATTTAAACTTAAAAAAAATCAGTAATTTTAGTAATTTATTAATTAACTTATTTAAGCAAAAATACTCAAAATTACTAAGTAACATAGTAAATTAATATGTATTTTATTACATACAAAGCTTTGAGAAGAGGTTCTATAATAAAATCACTTATAAATTTAAATTCTTCTAATCAAGAGGATTAATCCAAGCCAAATTTCACACAAATTGGACCAGTAGATCATGAGGAATTAAGTGGTAAAGTTGATCAATAATTTTCAATTTACATATAATGTATTGCTTAAATAAGTCAATTAATAAATTACTAAAATTACTAATTTTTTTTAAGTTTAAATAATAATTTAGATTATGAAATACTTGGTTTGTTACTTAATTTGTCATAAATNATATTGCTAATTCTTATAAAAATTTAAAAATTTCAAACAGTCAAAAGAAACGCATTAGTAGTTTGTAACTTAATTTCATGTAATTTAAAAAGTAACTAATCAATTTAAAATAAATTTATACATTTAGGTAACTCCAGTATTTTATTTTTAGATTTTTTTATTTCAGGTGCCAATGAGTTTTAGATCATATGATATCATAATTTTTATTTTTTTTTCAGGTGATGCATTACTTTTGTAAGCTACTGTATATCTTTGGTTTTGTGAAAATAATGTACATCAATGGGAATATCCATTAAAATATATCATAAAAAAATTTGAGTGGTGTTCTTTATGCCATCATTCAAGTGGTGAACGCCAATGCCAATATATTTTTGAGGATTTGCTAGGCAAAAAATTCCCATCATGCAAGCCAAATTTTTTGGATGGAATGCAACTCGATGGATATAATGAGGAATTGCATCTTGCATTTAAATACCAGGGTCCTCAACATTATCATCATAATAGTCTATATCATCAGAAGAATGAAACTTTAGAAATACAAAAAATATGTAATCAGAAGAAGTGGAATATATGCAAGGAACAAAGTATATGCCTTATTAAAGTTTTATATACTGCTGATCTCCTGTCCTATATCAGACATACTTTAATCAAGAAAAGATTCTTAAATAGTTCTTCCAGTTAGGTCAAAGAGTATTATTTTCTTGGCATTTTTCTGAGATCACAGATCTCGCAAATTTATTAAGAAATTCATTTTGATGTATAATACTATATAAAATTCTTTGTATATAACAATGACGAGATCCCCAGAAAATCTTTGAAGCATCTGAAAGGCAATAAATATTCTCCAAACTGGCCTTTTCATATGGTAATTACTGGGGGTTCACATAGTGGAAAAACTAATATGATTATAAATCTTATTCTAGGCAATAAACTTTAGCGCATGTTTAAAAGCAAAAAGAGAGATAGATATATTAAAAATGATAATCTTATTTTAGTTGGGAAGCATGCTGAGTCGAAATGGGAGTTGATAAGAAATGCTATCCATATTTTTGCTAATAGTCCTGAACCATATCAGAAGAATATCTTATTTCAAATAATAAAGGCAGAAAAGATCCCAGATATAAGTAAATTCTCCCCTAAAAAAAATACTGTTATTGTTTTTGAAGGTCTCTGTGCTGAATCAAAAAAAATACAAGAGCAAATTGTTTCTTATTTTATTAACGGTCAGCATCAAAACATCTCACCAATATATATAATTCAGAAATATCAGGCTGTACCAAAAATAATTCATGAAAATATTTCCCATCTAGTCATATTTCAAGGAAATGGATCTAGAGAAGACATATGTAGGGTTGTGCGTCAATATATGGATGATTTGAAAAAGGCATTCAAGATTATTGATAAACAACTGCGAGATTGAAATTTTGTGGTCTTTGATTTTACTAAACCAATAGATGATCCAATAGTACTTTATCAAAATAACAACACAATGCAAACTCAATGCACTTTAAATTCTAATGCTATTAATCAATTTTTATGTGAAGAAACTCTATATCAAAATCAGAAATCATTATATCCAAATGCTGATTCTCAACTTTTATATGAAGAATATTAGTAATTAGACTTGGTTGGGATATTCCTTTGAAGCTAAATGAGTAGAATCTGACTTCATAGATGCTAGCTCTTTTTCCGTCTCCTGTACCTGCATCTTCAGATCCTCAATTTCACTCTGCATTTTCTTGTTTATATTAATCCACTCTCTATATTCCTTTTCTATATCTTGCATAAACTTCTTAAAAGTTCTTTTATTATAATCAAGTAGATGCTGGGATAATACTTTAAACTTATTCATAACCCGGTGATTGTTTTCTTCCTCATGATCATAGGCAATTTTATCAGTTTGAACCCACTATCTGTAATGAATATATGTGGTAATGCTGGAAATACATTACATTCTGGCCAGCTTCAAGGTCACAATATTTACTCCTGAACCATAGATTTGTTACATCATTTTCTATTTAATGAATTATTATAAACCTTTAATATGTGCCTCAAATAAGATTCAATTTGTTCAGATTTTTCAGAAATAGATTCTAATGGGATAGGGTCTTTAGAATGGTGCAAGAGTCTCTGGCAAGCTCTCTTGACAAGACTTTTGGGAAGTCTATCAATAATATGTTTATAATCAGAATGGAACATTTATTAGATATAATTTTGTGCAAAAAAAGTTTGCGTGCAAATTTTTCTCATATTCATTCGAAAAAAGATATTCTATCAGGATTAAGCTATCTGGATATATTATTAGGATAAGTTGTCTCCCGCAGATTGATAGATCAAGGGAGGATAAATTTACGTACCAATATCACGAGTTGCGTCACATCTGGTAGGGGATTGGTTAGGCACTGATCGTGTGATCAATAATTTTATATGGATAGCAAATTTTTTATTAATTTGTTCTGTGTTTGCTTATCTTCCAATTTCGCAACTCTGGCCTTAAGCTCAACATTCTCAGCCCTAATTTTATCATTCTCGGCCTTAAGCTCGCTAATACATTGTTTTAACGAATCAGTCTCACTAGGACCATCTATTTCAGATTGCATGCTTGCGTAATGTAGTATTAGTATGTTAATATTCAAAAATAAAAAATCACGTGTTTTCCGAGACTGCGCGGTCCCGCAAATTTGCCAAGAAATTTACTAAGAAAATTTCTGGGACATAATGTCTCGGAAAAATGCCAAGAAAAATTTATTATCCGATGCACACCAACCCACACGAAAAAAACATGAATGAAAAAATAATAATCGGCCACCACTTTGCTGATATAGGAAAAGTGTTTCGAAAGAATACAGAAGAGGCTAGAAAAGTTTAATAGTATCGGTGTGGATAATAGTGTAAACAATTGATACTGTACAACAGGTAAGTTTTCCGCATTGTCATGATATTGAGCATATAGTAGTTACGGTTAATAGTCACATAATGCTGTGAACTCGATTTTCTATATAAAAGTAAAGCATTTAATAAAATTCTTTTCGCCCATGTCAAGCTATGTCAATTGCATATATGCGGGTATGTGTATCCATGAAATGAATGAAGAGATCACTTGTAGTAAATAATGATAAGAAAATCACTCATAGTAAATAAATTAATTTTACAAGAAGACTACTGTGTGAAACTCATAAGCATTAATAATGAGTAGAAATTATCAATGACTTGATGCAGAATCGTTAATACTGTAGTTCTATTATTTTTATTATCTATGTTGAAAGCAGAATGAAAATTTATGATATTATGTAAGCATTTTTTTACAAATATTTGGTGCGAATTTTTCTTGGTGATGTTTTAATTTCTCCGAAACAGCCTCCAACCTTAGAGTCTTCAAATTTTCTCTTTCCGTTCCGATGTGCCTGAGAATGGGCCAGTGCAACACTATTGACATGTTCACGAATGTCTTTAAGGGTAGCCTGAAATTAAATCAACGTGTTAAATTTTGAGAATGCATAGTATTAATAATGAATACATATAATAATTACCTTTACATTTAACATAACAACATAAAAAGCCTCCAAACAACCTATTGTTCCAGAAGTGTGTGGCATTTTTGTTCTGCAAAGCTTCCCGAATCTGCAAATATTTGTTGCTTTGCAGTCCATCCCGTAAACATCATGTCCACCCTAGGAACAAAGTGAAAAATGTTAAACTCCACCTATCTTGTTGCATTTTATAACAATTGCTTACCCCAAGATTGAGTCCCAAGCAAAAATGTTCGATGTAAAATATCATCTGAAGCATTTTGATTCGATTTAAAAAATGAATACAGAATGTTCCGCGTAGTTACACTTAAATCTATATGATCCTCGAAAATTTTTCGCCGATGTGCCGTTGGAAGTCCGCCGCTTCTAAGACCAACTATGGCTTCTAATTTATCTACGCTATTTTTAAGTATTCCTCTAAAGTCACACTTTTGGCCGACTCTAGCGCGTAATATCACTGAGCGACCTTCGTTTCGACGTTGCGCAGACCCCCAACAACAGATTTCTCCTCTAGAATATAGAATAAATACATATATGAATATAGTTGAATGTGAATATTTGATTCTCTTCTCGCAACCTACACATCTATTTCATAAGCATATTGGGAAAAGAGTTATCGAAATCTGATTCCGAGACTAACAAATCGGTCCCTTTGAGATTTTCGATACTTTTAAAATGGAGATTAATTAATGAAAATAACATAAGAAAATTTAACTAAATCAACAAAATGGACGTCGACTTACTATGTTACAATGGCACGTTTCAGGGCAAAAATATTGGCTTTTTCTTCTGTGCTGAGTATAATATTATATTTCTTTTCAATGACTTCCGGAAATAGTCTATCGATTTCCATTGTAGGGTCGTGATTGTTCTTAACAATCTGTAAATTCATGATTCAATAAAGAAGAGGTATTATCGGATAAAATTTCAAATTACCATCAAATACCTGATTTACTTCATCAAAAAAATGAATCACGATATTAGATATATCTGTTTGTGATAGTTTCACTTCTTGTTCAAAGTTGTTAACCATTTCTGTCCAATCTTCTGGTGAAAATAAAGCTTTAGTTTCGGGATGGGCGCCGGTGAGATCTAGAATGCCCCAACAAACGGGGCTACAAGTACCACATTAACACAATTATTACTATCGATAAAATATGATATGAACGTAACTCACTTTAAACATTTTTGATTTTTTGGGACTGTTTTCTCATATTTCAATAAAACATTCAATACATCTGTCCCACTGGATAAGAGCCAACGTTTAGTACGACTCTGACATTCTAATCTATTTATATAAGTAACTTCAACAAAATCATTGCTATGATCATAATTATTTTCTGGATAATTTTCCTTAGCAGCATAATTAGCATTATTATTTGTAACATTGTCTTCATCTTCCTCTTCATCTTCCTCTTCATCCTTCTCTCCATCCTCCTCTTCATCTTCCTCTTCATCCTTCTCTCCATCCTCCTCTTCATCTTCATCTTCCTCTCCATCCTCCTGAAAGTTTGATTGCGATGCCCCTGTAGAAGGGTCTGCCGAAAGTAGAGAAGCAATCCTGTCGCCCTGTTCCTCACTTGGTCTAAGTAAATCACTTATTTCCAAATCAAGATCTTGTGATTCCTAAAAAAAAAAGAATGCATTATTCGGTCTTGATTGGACATCGTGATAACTAGACAATCTACTTTAATGTGAATGCAATAACTCATCCTTCTGGTTGTCAGTTTTTGTGTCAACTTCACTATTCCAATCCTATGAAAGAATGAGATCAATATCACAATTGGGTGTAAAAAATGGAAAACACCAATTATATCTTACAACATAAATGTCAGATTTATGATTCATTCGGTCATTTATTCTTGCAGTTTGAAAATCTTTTCGTGTATCATCAGTTATAATTACCCTTTTCTAAAATAAAGAAATTACGTTAATAATGAATGCCTCATGTGGCCTAATAATACAATGAATTTCGTACTTACTTTTGCACGTAATCTTTTTATATTCAGTAATGAATCCCCAATAGTTTTCAAAGATTTTGCTTGCTAAAAAGATCAAATCAGTTAGATGTTGATGTAAGAAATTATTGCTAAGCATAATAATAGACAGAAAACCATACATTAGTATGTTCTTGAATTTTGCGAATATGGTGAATGACATCAGATTTTATGTCTTTGATTGAAGTGATATAGATAAGGTTTAGGTTGTATGTATCTAATATGTCTTGTGACGTCGCGTCAGGTTTCTCGTCATAAATAAATTTTGTTTTTTTTGCAAAAAAAGGAGGCGTCATGTTAGCCAACGATATCAACAGATACACACGCCAATATTCTTTTGTAGCCTCCATCCGGGGCAAAATATTCAGTCACAATCACGCGGTTGAACACGTGAGAGTTCGAGGCAATCCTTAGCATGTGACCCTAGCTGTCTTTTCGTGTTGAACAATCAGGCAGAAGAGTGGAGGACCTGGACAAGACAGAATACTCTCCCAGAAGTAAGCTCTTTCCGCCAACCTCCTTTCTTACACGTATGTTGAATACGGAAGATTTGCAAGTAAACCCTGGGGCATTAGTATCCCAGCATCCTTTCTGTCTAATCAAGAAATCCGCCCTTCGTGTTGAATCTCCGGGCTGGGCTTGATGGTACCCATGCAACAAAAAGAGGCGCGTGTACATAGAAACAGATACTAACATTAACAGTAACAGGTAATACTTAACTTTTAGCGACGAAATTTGGTTTCTCTTCAAGCAATCTGATTAGTGATCTGATCACAATTTATTTTATCCTTAAGATGCATTAGTCATATGACTCACGTCAGCTGAATATAATCTAGGGGATAGGTAAGGCCAACTCAAGGTTACACAGGCTGATCAATTACCGATTGAACTGAAGCCTTCATAAATTGGTTACACAAGCGAAATTTCATATTAAAATTTCGCTTTTTTTTTATTTTTTTTCGTCACGCACACATAAGAAAGTAGCCGATCTCAGAAGTTAAGTTTGTTCATATTAGCTCTATATAGACGAAGTTTTTTCATCCAAATTGGACCACTGGTTAATTTCTTTCGTATTTTTATATGTTTTATTACATGAACTGCATCTGTATTACAATTGGTAACATTACACTATTATGCAAAGCATCTTTGGCCTGCTTCGAATTGTTATTCTCATTTTACTTCTTTGAATGGAATTCCAAAATTATTGTCTAATAATAGTTTTGAATTGCATATATCCAAAGTTGCACCATTTTCTCGAAACTATGGCATCTCTAAGATTAAATCTGGTCCAGGCTAATCTGATCCAAGAACTATGAATTCACCAGATATGCTTTTATATTTCTTACCATCAATAAAGCCAATATGCAAATTAACATTTCCTAATGTAGAATAGGATACATCTGGTGTTTCAATACTATTGTTTTCACTGTGATATGTAATGCCTAATTCAGAAATATATTTATAACTAATGCAATTTATATCAGTACCTGAATCAATTACTGCCTTAATAGGGATATTTTTTTTAACTGCACAATTTACAATGATCATTTTGTTATAGAATATATAATATTCAATTATAAAAAAATAAACCTCTGTCACTGCGGACTAGCATTTATCGGTAGCCAATAACCTTATTTTGTTATATGCATTTTCTCCTAAATCTTTTCTTTGGGCTAGATGCTTCCTAATCCTTTGATGCTTAATAATGTTTACTATCTCATTAATATCAGAATTGGATGAACTGGACTCAGACAAACTAAGTTCTGATGTACTTGATTCAAATGAACTAGTCTTGAATGATGAACTAGACTCAGATGAAGTAAACCGCTTTTTTCTTATTAATTCAAAAAAATGATAAAACTTAGTCACTGACTCCACCCCGCAGTCTTTTAGACAAGGGATGAATATCTTTAATCAAAAAATATGCAAAATCACTGATCAAAAACTGATCTATCTTACAGATATTTTACAGATATCTTATAAATATTGGGTACCCAAAATGCAGAAAATCTGCTATACATATAGAATTAAAAAAAATACAATTTATTAATTATCTCGCTATCCAGTAATCATAAAAAGATGAAATATAGCTCATTCGATTTGCCTCACTGAGACGTATCGAATGATACTAATTTCGCATTTCTAGGTGTGATAGATGCTGAGATATTTGATAAATCGTAAAAAAACAAACAAAAAATGCCGATTTATCAAATATTTCAGCATCTATCACACCTAGAAATGCGAAATTAGTACCATTCGATACGTCTCAGTGAGGCAAATCGAATGAGCTATATTTCATCTTTTTATGATCACTGAATAGTGAGATAATTAATAAATTGTATTTTTTAATTCTATAGTATACATATTGGGTACCCGATGTATAGCAGATTTTCTGCATTTTGGGTACCTGATATTTATAAGATATCTGTAAGATAGATCAGTTTTTGACTAGTGAATGTCTGATTCATCTCTTTAAACTACCACTCGCTTAACTTTTCTTGGTCACGCTTTCCTTCATTGCTTATGAGGGACATTCTTTTTTTCTCTTACCTGATAGTACCTATGGGACCTCTCAATTATCTTATCTAAATTAGAATCTTCAGAAAATTCAGACGAATAGAAGGAATAACACAAAGCCTTATCTTTTTTACCAATTAGTAAGAAACTATTTCTTGTATTAAATCAACCACAGTTTTCCTATTTACAGATTATCCAATTTAGCTTCCAATAAATTAACCTTTCTTTTAAGCTTTACATATTCAAAATGATAATCTTCCAGTCTTTTTTCTAACATTCAAATCTATTCAGAGAGTGCTTTATACTTATCCAGTCCAAATAACCAGGTTGTTTTCTCTGTAGTCTGATAACTTTCTGCTTGCTACAGTCTAATCTCAATATAACGAACCCACGATATAACGAACTCTCGATATACCGAATTTTTTTTTAAAAACCAGTTTCATATTATATAAAAAAATCTTGATATACCGAACTGGCCACGTGATTAATAGATTATAATCAGATAATCATTGTTGAATCTTTTTTTTATCGTTATCTATTATGAGCCAAAAAAGAAAAAATGTAAATAATGAAGCAACATTAAAAAAAA
>QKYT01000981.1:11658-35018 GCA_003550305.1 Glomus cerebriforme | reverse complement strand
TTTCTTTAAGATAAATGTTACATGATTTAAATTGAGCCAATCAAAGTTTAAACCCATTCCGCGCCACATCATGATCATGTGAAAGTGATTTTTTGTTGGTGGTTATGCATCGCAATCCTGTCACGTGATTATATATTATAATTTGTCATCCCCTACATATACCCTTAGTTTTCCTACTGCATTCTGTGCACTCTATTTAATTATGACGTAATAATTAAACTTCATTAAACTTATAAATTTAACACCAATTTCTTTTTCTTTTTCTTTCTCAAAAAAAAAATCCTTTACAAAAATAAATATGAACAAAAAAGATGATGTTCAAAGTTCAACAACCCAATTCTGTTCTTCTTTCTGTATCTGTATTTTTTGTTGAAATATTTCATTAACATGTTAACAGGGAAAAAATACGGTAAGAACTAACTCTTTGATCGTAGTATTCAAGTGATGGACGATGAAGAACAGTTAGTTAATTGATCTGTGTGATCTACATAATTATAATGTGAAAAATAATACTTACCTTTTACACATTATCTGTTTACTTTATAGTATAAAAACAGATATTATGCCTAAAATGAGATTCGCCGGATCGTTCTCTTATTTAAATACAAATACATATTGTATTGATCTCGGTAGAAACATCATTTTAAGAATAAGCTCTCTTGGGTCTCCACATGGAAGAATATACTTTACGGATAACGAAAATTACCAAATACATACAGATCCCAGCCGGGATTACCATAACAGATGTCAGTAGCGCCAGTATTTCTCCACAATAACCCATTTGGGGACTTTATCATCAGTTATCCTACAAGTTATGAAATCATCTATAACAATCAAGTAGTTGTTATCTTGGTAAACCAAGAGAAAAGCACAGTAGAAATTGCAAACCATCTAAACCATTTTGTTGAATAAATTTCCAAGAGGAAATTTTATAAAAGAATTTGGTATTTGATGCTTTGATCCTCAATATAAAATATAAAGATTGAATTAAAAACTTACTTATATAAAATGGATATCAATACTTCAAACCAGCTTCTTTACCATGTATTATCTTACAAAAATAATAATAAAAAGCTTTACTTCAAATTTTTAAACGCATGTGCGAAGTTTATCGCAGTATGAATATATAAAGTAAGTATTTTACTGATCTTTTTTTTCCTGCACAAGTAATTTAGTATAGTGATCAGATGTTAGGATGTCAAATCTTTGCAAGTCTTCAGACGTATATGTTACTAGTAAAGAGATGCAGACACAAGATTCTGTTTCTTTTCAGGAATCTGGTACCTATTGCAAAGCAATCATCTCTGGTATCTCTTCTTCGGATTCATATGACCAATGTCCGTTCTTGTAATTTTTTTTCATTATAAACGCTTTATAATATCGAACAATTTCCTCAAGGAATTTTAATATGAAATATTAATAAAAAATTTGCTTATTTTCAAGTCATGATATAATATTTTTAGTATTGCTAAACATCATGGTCACCATTGGGCAAAATTAAGGTTAATGTTGGTAGGAAGTTGATTGAAAATTATGTAATTCTACCACTGGTAACAAACTAACAATGATATTTAACAAATTTGTTATTTTTACCGTCGTAACTGGTTCAGAATTTATGTAACTATTAGCCGTAATAAGCAACTGATATGATTTTATCTATTTGTTAAACTACTTTGATTTTACTAATTTAACCGATTAACCCAAACTTCGATATCATTAAAATCATTTGTGATTCATCTGTTGCGAAATAAAGTAAAAATTCAAAGGACTTAAGATCCAAATACTAAAGATTATATGATGGTCTCATATTATTATGAGATGGAAATTTGAGAAATCATTATTTAAATAATCCTGAAAATTATTATTCAAAATTTAATGACTTATTAAATATTGCAAAAGGGCTTTTAAATATTCATAATGCTGAAGACTTTCATTCAGGCAATATATTAATCAATAATATTCCATATATATGTGATTTTGGAGTGTCGATCAGCAGATAATAATGAAGAAAAAAGAGGGAGATTATGGTATTGATTTTTTTTTTTTTTTTTTGAAAACATGGATAATCTTTTTAATTTTTAATTCAGTCACAAATTTTTTTACAACACTTATATGGACGTAATTTAGCATGAAATTTTGATTTGTATACGGTGATGCTTTATCAGAACTTTAATTCAAGAGTATAGTATATTTTTATTGATGTATAGATTATTTAAGATTTTCCTTTAATAACAGAACTAAATTTAAATATATTCTTGTTTGTTTATGTGATTTATGTTTGCTTAAAATAAATTATTAATTAAGGTATTTGATACTACAGTATTTTATAAACAATAAAATTAGAAAGAATAATTATTATTGTATTCAATGTAATCTATTTTTTGGATTAAAATTTTTTTAGTTGTAATATAAATTCTTTAACTTTTCTATGTATTGATGATATTCCTTATTTGTTCAACATTTTAATTAAACTAATTAAATAATAAAATTAATTTCTGTTTCATGAAAACGTTCAATTTTCACATTATTTTCACCAGGAAGAAGGAGTATTCATTGTGGATTCCCTTCATCATCTTGTATCAACAATGATTATTGGTCCACGATTGTTCCATCTTTAATCCTAAGAATCTTTTTTTAACATTAAAAATTCGTCCAACATTCACAATATTGAATAAAGTTATAAATTTCTATATCTTTGCTCAGTTACCAAAACTATGCCATTTTTTAGAATTTCATTCTCCTCTGTCTTCCATTTACCATGCCATATAGCTGGACTCATTGTCTTTTTCCAAAATGAAGATATTGATATTCAGAATGACCCTCAAGACAACCTGACAATTTTTTATCGTATAAATCAACATCTTTTTTTATCCATTTACGTGATTCACTAGTTTGTTTATCCATTGTGTGAAATAGTTCAATGCTGTATGATTTGACATTTAATTAATTCCATTATAATTCATGTCAATTGTAAATTATGACGTGCAATATATAGTATCTTCTTATTTCTACTGCCATCTCATTCACTTTTTGTTATTCCATTTAATTATATATTCTTTGGATATCTTATTTTGATTACTGTTTAGATAATTCACACCAATAACATTCATAAAGAATAATTAAAAAATAGACTCTTAATATAAGACCAAATTTGAGATGTTTAGAGCTGATGATGTCAATCCTCCATTTTGACAATCCATTTGGTTACGTGTGCCGTATTTGACGTGGTGAATCAATACAGGTACCTGATGATGAAAAAAAAAAATCCAGATGTCTTAATACTTTTAGAAGCGGTTCTAACCTCAATGATAAAAACCTTACTATTAATACCTAATTTTATCTTAAAGTTATAAAGAGGGAATTCTAATCTAAACCAAACCAGCCAGCAGTTAGGAGATACTCAACTATCTGCTGACTAGCCTTTCCTTGCCTGAAATGAGAAAGACATCATATACAGTATAAGGAAGTTAAGAGGTAGTTTAAAGGGATTAAGGGACAAAAAGAAACCAAGCTAGTCAGTTAGGAGATACTCAACTATCTGACCGGCCTTTCCTTGCCTGATACGAGGAAAACCTCATATACCAGTATAAGGAAGTTAAGAGGGAGTTTAAAGGAAAAATGATTGTAAGGGGAAGATAGAATTAGGATAATGTAAGTGATACATTTAAAAAATGCAAAGAAATATTAAAAAAAGGGTAGTATTTATATATTTTAAGAATATTAAGAATATAAAAATGAGCCAAAACATAAAAAATTTGCGTGATATGACTCATCATGCTTAATTTATCATTGTTATCATTATTAATTTGTAATTTTCTATTTTTAAACATAATTTATACTTTTACATGTCACGCAAAATTCAATAATCAATGAATAATTACATATACTTATAATTATGGAAAAAATAAATTACAAAATTTTAAATTATAAACTTTTAAATATTAAAACATGACAGAAAATAGGAAGAGTCAAAAGTTTTGGTCATTAATAACCACATTTTTTATAAGTTATAAATCAAATAGAATTCTAATTAAAAGAAATGATGAAAATGAAATTTATAGAAAAAAAAAAATTTTTTTTTTCAATTGACGATTAGAAAATTTTAATTTATCTAAAAAAAAAATTCTCAAAATTTGGAATTTTGTTCAGAACCAAATACTAAATATTTTGAGCTTGAAGGGCAAGCTGAACCAAGAAGAAGAAGAAAGATGCAATATAGAAATTTTATGTCATTAAAAAATACTTAAAGTGAACATGTATGTATTAAAAAAGCAAAATATAACGATAATATATTCACATTTTTAAATTCGCCTAATTTTTATTAGTTATTTCTTTTTCATTACATTCATTTAATTTTTCCAAAAAAAAAAAAAATAAAAAAAATAGTCATAGAAAGGTGCATTATAAACGCCTATAGGTTTTTTATTGTAGTTTTAATTTTAACAATAAGGACTATTACAATTATCCTAAACTTAGTAAGTTTAAATGCATTATGACTAAATCTACTTATGATCATTATTAGCAGCGAACTATTTTACAATGAAAATTATTTCATTATATTCATTATTTCATTGACAATGATTGTTGATATTTTTGTTTTCTTTTATTGAGATTTGAGATATATATTCAGCTGAACTTCCGTGGACATGTGTCCATTGATAAGTGTAATTTTGTTTTATACCTTTGAATACAGACAAACAGACAAAAGAACGTAATGAAATTATGTAAAAAAGTAAAAACCATGTTACAAAATTTGCAAACTTTTATAGTTAAAGTTATTTTTATTATCAATCAGTTGAAGTTCTTGCCCTTAATTTGTATAATAATGATAAAAATAATTGTACTTTATTGATTTGAATTTAAATAATGTAAAAAGAAAATAAAAAAATATTAAAGTGATGTATAGCTTAATCTTTGCTTTTATTTCATCATTTTATACCATTTAAATGCCTTTATTTTGTTTTTATCTGTTCTTATTCCACATTCACAACAACATCCTTCTTTAGCTAATACTAATTTCGGGTACTATTTCAAATGTTTTCTTTCATTTTTAAATCTTTTAATTTCTATTTGTTCCTATACACAATATTCTAAATTATGTCCACTCGCTGATTTCGTATACCACTCAAATGCTTTTGTTTCATCTTTATCTGTTCCTACGCCATATTCATAACAAAATCCTAAATTTTTTTGTCCTTTAGCACTTCCTGCAATAGCTGATTTCATATACCACTCAAATGCTTTTGTTTCATCTTTATCTGTTCCTGTGCCACATTCATAACAAAATCCCAATCTATTTTGTCCTTCAGCACATCCTCCAATAGCTGATTTCATGTACCATTCAAATGCTTTCTTTTCATTTTTATCTGTTCCTGTGCCACATTCATAACAAAATCCTAAACTATTTTGTCCTTCAGCACACCCTCCAATGGCTGATTTCATGTACCATTCAAATGCTTTCTTTTCATTTTTATTGATTTCTTGATAATAGAATCCCATATAACATTGTGCTGTTGAATTATTTGCTATTGCAAGGTTCAAAATTTTTTTAAATTCTTTCAGTTCACTCTTCATATTCATAAAGAAACCTTTTATTTTATTAACTGGATATTCAGATTTTAAAAACCATTTAAATGCTTCTTTTTTATCTTTATGTGTTCCTATTCCATCCATATAACAAATTGCTAAATGATATTGTGCATTCAAGTTACCTTTTTTAGCACAATTCAAAAGCAATTTAAAAGCTTTTTTATAATCATTCTTTATACCATTCCCATTTTGATAACGAATAGCTAAATTATATTGCGCTCCTAAATCACCATTTTCGGATAATTCTTGAAGAATTGTTAATTTATTATAATCTAAAATGATATCTTTATAATAAAATAATGATATTAATATTTTACCAATAATAATATTATTATTTCTTAATGATTTAAATGAAATATTATTACTTTCAATTAATTGTAATATATGAAGATTTTCATTCAAAGAATCATTTTTAATTTTAATATTAATAGTTAATAGATATAATTCTATCGACTTTTTCATATCAAGAGCACAACCTATACCAAGTTGATAAAAAAATCCTATCACACTTGTGAATAAAAATTTACTTTCTTCATGATTTTCCATTGATTCAAGAATTTTTTTGGAACTTTTACTATTAATTTCAATTTTATATATTATCCATTCACTTAAAAACTTTTCGTAATTATTATAGTTTTTCATTTGAATAACTTTATGATAAAAACCTTTTAAAAATTTTTTTAAAAAATTTTCATCTACATCTATATCAACCGTATTATTATCCATGTGATGATATTTTATTTTATTTTTTTTTTCTTTTTTTTTAAAAAAAAAAAATATAATAATCGAAACTTCAGCCAAAAAGTGGGACAACATTTTGTTTACAGTTTTACGTATTACGGTTACAATTAGATTTATTTGGTCACACTAATAAAATGTGATCGGCGGATCACGGGAACGGCGTTTGGTCATGTTGACAAATTTACCCAATCATAATCACGAAAAAAAACCCTATACTAGACGGCTATGCCTAATCTAGTTTCGCTTTCTAGTTTTAGCCCCTTCGGGAGGTTTATCTAACGTTATAATCTTTTATCAAGTGACATTTTATGTATCATAGTAAACGATGTACGTGTAGATAGTTCTTGCTAGTATTAAAAATAAAAATAAAAATAAAAAATCACGAAAAAAAAAGAGGATAGATCGGCTAAAATTTTCTTATAATAAAGGTGTTCCTTTTGATATCAACAAAAATAAGCTTCGTTCATCTTAAGGAAAAAAATCAATCTCTTTGTGAAATTTGTAGTTCAGACTTCAGAGTTAGTTTTGGAAGCTTTCAATTCAAACAGTTCCGGATAGTACCAATTCGCGCGTGCTTTGTGATTATTTATAATGAATTGTACACTAATATTAATACAATAATTTAATATGATATCTTATTAAAAAATGTTAAATTGTAAATTTTTATAAATTAATAAAAAAATTTTTAAAATGAATATTTTGTAATTTTAAAGACGGAAAATAAAATAGTTGTAGATTTATGATGAAAATGTAATGATAATGTCGGATAACATTTTTTTTGTAAGGTTTGATGACATTTAATGATTTGTGTGACCATAGCAGACATAGTGAAATTCTTGTATGTTTCTTTTTTGATTTTCGATTAATAAATTGATTATTATTGTTTAGAAAAAAATTTATCGCATCACATTTTATTAAAAAAAATTCATTCTCAAAAACACAGCATATCCAACCCTAATAGTGCAAGCGGAAATTAAGAATACTGGGTAGATAAATAATTTTTGTAATAATTATGTCACTAAAATTTGATCATTGTATTTATTTCGTTGTATATCCAAATAGTGTAAATAGTGTGAAATGTGAATGCATCAAATAAACATAAGTACAGTATAATCACATAATACACAATTTTATTAGTAAACTATTATAGGATATCGAATTGCATTATGGATATAGCTAAACTATTTTGACATGATGGATATGACCAGTCTCTATCATTACCCGGAAATTCCTTCATAGGCTTAAACTTAATAATATTATTTGATTAGATATGATTTATAAAAGAACAATTAATTATGAAAAGTTTGAATTTGGCATCTGATGAAATATTTTGTCATATTATATACTTTATATATGTCAACTTTCAATATATCTGGTATGATAAGGAAAATTTATTGTTCAAATCTTTATTGCATTCAAATAATTACAGAGATTTAAATCATAATGAAACTATAAAAAAAAAATAAAAAAAAAAAAATTATAATATAAAGAGTATAACATTTCTTACGAATCCATTGCTTTAATTTACCAAGCAATTTCGCGTTTTCTCAACATTACCAAGAAATTTGTCATAAAAATTTCTACTAATAATGAAGAATAATACTTTTTTGAAAAAAATAAAATAATAATTAATTAATTAGATTTATAATTTATGAAAACTTACAAAAAAAAAATAGTTATACTTACTTCATGTTTTGAATCATGAGACTCAATAAAATTATGTGCTAATTCGTGACAAAATATCATAAACCAGAAGGTCATAGTGTTAATTGTAGGATTATTTTTACATTCTTCATCATGTAATCTAAGATAAAATCCAAAATTGAAAAACAATATTCTATTACGATTGGATGCAATTATATTTGCATTATTATCATAAAATATATGAATATCTTTTAATGACAATTCAAAAACTTCTGCAAAATCTTTTAATATACTTATGAATCGATTTAATGAATCAGTACGTGTTTGAGGCAAGATTTCTGATTGATTTAAACCTTCAGGAATATAAAGTTCAATTCCTTGTAAAGTTCCAACACGATATAATAAATGATCTAAAAGAAAGAAATAAAATAAGTCAAAAATGATACCAAATTATCCATAAAATAAAATTTATATTGTTTATACCTGGTATAATGTCACAGTAATTCAAGTAATTCATTTGGTTTTCATTGTCAATTTCGCTACTATTGATACTATTTTGAATATTTTGAATATTATCAATATTACTTTCGTTGTTACTCTCATCTTTATTATCGTTATTATAATTATCGTTAAGAACACGAGCTTTTGTAAAATCTCTAACGTCAGCTTTACTATTATTAATATTTCTTGAATCGGAATAACAAGACATTAAGGCATTTCGCAAACCATTTCGCAGAGTTTGAGTAGTTTCAAAAGTTATAACTGATTCCTTATTTGCTGACGGATCAAATACAGGATCATACTTATAAGAAGAACTATATGATGATTTATAAGATGAACTATATGATGATTTATAAGATGAACTATATGATGATTTATGAGATGAACTATTTGCTACTGAAAATTCGGAATAATTTTCCCTTTTTTGATTAATTATAATTTGGTCAACAATATGCTGTAATGCAGAATTTTTTAATATACGATCAACTGGATATCCTAATTCTTTTAAACTTGATAAAGATGCAGTTAAAAGTGTATTAAGACAAAAAATGTCCTTCCAATCATATTTTTTGAAAATATATTTAGCCATATGATTTGAAATGTCAAGTTTACTTGATTCAGATGTAATATAAAGAGTACATGTATCCATTTCATCATCTTGAAGGATACTGGTATGATTTTTTTTAATCCGAGTAATATCTTCCAATATATATCTTGTTTCTATATAATCAATCTCTCTAATTTTTAGTTTTTTAAGCCAATTTTCATCTCTTTTAATATCATAACTAGTGTAATTAAAATAGAATAAACTTGCTCTTTCTTTGATTAATTCTTGTAGTTGATAAGATTCTTCAGTTTCTCGAATAGTGCCTTTTGGGGTTGAAGATTCGTATACAGATTTATGTAATGATCTGCTTCCCAATGCCTAATAAATGCAGTAACTATAATAATTAAAAAAAAAATAACTTTCTTTCGTTACAAATAACTTTTTAGAATGTATTCATACCTTATAGAACTTTACCAATTCAAATTCTTCAGGAGCTGTGAGTGGATCAAAAATTTGTTGATAAATTTTATTATCATTTATAAAAATATCTTGTGCTGAAGCTAAATAACAATTTTCTTTCTTCAAAGCTACTAAAATAGATGCTTTTTTCATTTCTGCAATTAAATTTGGTTTGTTACGGGCTATAGTTTCAAAATGGATAAAATCAACAGCAATTTCTCTCAAAATAATCAAATATCTTTCTATATCATTTCCAATTGAACTCCACAATTTATGTGATGATTTTACCAATAATTCAGCATAATCTATTGGAGATGGTTTATCTTTTACACCACAACGTCGCAAAAATGTATTAGCTGTTTCTCCAAAATCAACATGCGAAAAGAAATCTTTCAACCTAAAAATATATTTTAAAAAAAAATTCTATTAAATTGAAGAAAAGAAATTATAAAAAAAATATTGATACGTACATTTCATCTGAAATTTCGAAGAAACAATTACATGGATTGGCAAGTGGGTGTGTTTCATTTTTAATTGGTATAAATTTGGAATTAGAAATTATATCCCAATCAGAATACTTAAAATATATTACTTGTGATGTTAAATATTCAAAAATTTTCTTTGCATTATTCTCATCTTGTGGTGGATCCTGAGTTAACCTATCTATGATTTTTTCACGACTAGGATCATTACGAACTCCTAATTTCGCCACTTGAAACTGCAAGTCGTCGCGTATAACTTGGAATTTCATTATCTCACATTCAGGACTAATAAAGCATTCTAAAGGTCTTGCAAAAATATTTGAATCCGAACAAGGTAAAAATGCAACATTTACTTTAGTTGAATCATAATTTCCAGAATATTTTTCTTCAAATTTATCAATAAAATATTTAAGAGCCTTGTTACGAATATTGGGATCAGTTGGAGGTGCTGCTAATTCTAGAATTTTTTCAAGTGTAGGATATTCTTGTAAACCCAATTTAATTAAAAATTTTCCTACATAAAAAATAAAGCGTGAATAATATATAAAATTATCAATAAATCAAATGATACTGTAATAAATATACCTTCTTGCGAATTATGAGACCATCTTCCTTTCCAACTAATTACAGGTAATCCAAATTCATGATGAATTGGTAATGGTGCATACAAATCTTTAGCAATGAAATATTGCATAGAATTTGTTTTTTCAAATTCCAAATCTGTTAAATTTACTTTAGGCCAGATTGGTTTGTTTTTTAATATCTCTATTTCATCTTCCTTGAGATCATTTAACATCGAAGAAAAATATTTTATAAGTTTTATATGATCCCAATCTCCTTTACCATTAAGACGATCGAAAATAAGTCCTAATTCAACCACCTATATAAAAATAAATTTAGTAAAGTAAGTTTAATTATTTAAAGTATTTTGAAATTAATAAAATTTAATTACCTTTCGAACACCCAAAAGTTCCATTAAATTCTTAACACTCGAAGGTTTTTGAAATTGGATTATTGGCAAGTCAGGTATTATATTAACATCTTCAAAATAAGCTTCATTAGGAATTTTCATTCCATGGATAGTTGGAACGCATTTCTTTTGAACAAATAATTGACGAATTATTTCTTTATTACTTTTTGAAGTATTACTTAAATTTCTTGCTAAAATCTGATGGACTGTCTTAGCAAATGTAGGGTCGGCTTCTAAATCAGGGTAGTTGACTATAAATTGTGCCCAATTAATCAATGGTAATTCTAACCATCCAAAGCAATTTTTAAGATCTTGATTGTCAAAATTTTTAGAAATAGTATATGGTAACACTTCAATCGGAATATCTACGTCTGGAGGAATTATACCTGGATTTAAAAAATAACGAAATGTATTCAAGGGTCTATCACCAATACGTGCAAGTTGAAAGAATTGTTTAGCAGGATCTACAGCGACAAAGCTGAACGAGGCTGAAATATCATCCTTTTTATTTTTAACTATATTATTCTTTATATTATTTTCCTTTGATTTATAAGAAATCCACCATTTCAAAAGTTTAACCATTTCATCCTCAGATAGTATTCGACTATTCAACTCGTATAAAACATCTTGAATAGTTAACTCCTCTATAATTTTCAATTTTTTATTTGCTTTCTTAAAAAATGAATCGCATTGTTCCAAAATAATTTTCGGAACAAGAGGCACTTTTCGTATGAATCCCTCCATTTCTAGATTAGGTATGCGAATATCAGATATTGGAAGAACACCGTTTGTTGACAAAACCGATAATCTTCGCTTCAAACAATCAAAAAATTGTGATTCTACCATATTACCAACTTGCTCATTTGGCGTACTTGGATTAAACGAGAAGTGGGTTAAAGCATGTGCTGCCCGTTTCTCAACCAATTCTCGAATAGACTTTGCATCTTCATTATCTTTAGTAGTAGAACAAATCATTTCGTAATATAATCGTGTTATTTGAGTTAATTCATCTTCATACAAAATTCTGCACAACGTTCCTGCTAAACATAACATTTCCCCATTATATTTAGCTAAAGTTTTATTCGCTAGATCGATTGATTCTCGTTCCATCTAAATAGAAATAAATTTTAATCAATTAAAATACTGAAAAGAAAAATGATATAAAGGTTAAAATAGTATACACACAGTAGGAATTACACGAGCTGCTAAATGAGAGCAGCATCCAGTAGTTTGATGAGTTGTGAAACCGATATATATTTTTCCTTGTTCCGGATATTGAAGTAAATCTTTAAAGATTGGAGAGATATTATTATTATGATCTTTAGATGAATTATGTTCGTTGAAACCAGTAAAAATCATCTGGATAGTTGTTTCACTTGGTGGTTTCTTTTTAGTAATTCGTTCCATTTCTGCTGAAAATGTATCACTGACTTTAACATCCAAATTTCCACTGGCAATTCTAAAAAATATAGATGCATCTCCTATTTGACACTTAACGTCTAATTGAACGTTCCTAATATCTACTGATGTAAGGTGAAATATCTTTTGTGGAGAAAATGTATTGAACTCAGATGATATCATCATCAATTTTGGTTCTTGCAATTTCTTTGACAATTGTATAGACAATGTATTGTTAAAATATACGGATATTTCCTGAAGATTTACTGTAAACACCTGGTTTTTTATAAAATAAAAAATAGTATTAGTATTAGATTCTCTAAAATGCAAGAATTTTAACGAATAAGCTTACTAATGAATTGGTCAAGAAACGCGCGAATTCTTCAACGTTTGGCAACTATATAATGTAAGAAGACATGCCGAACGTTAATAATATATTAAACGTTCGAAGGTTTAACAAACTTGATTAATAATTACCTTTAGAGGATCTCTCATGTCCATTAAAAAGGTTGTCCAACCTTCATCCTTATCATCAATTGGTCCCTGTTTTGTAAATAATTGGTTTCCACGCCAATAGAAAGCCATTCCTTGCCCACCAGAAGAAACACTATATAATAAAAAATAAATATTAATAAATAGTTGAGTTTGATAAAATAAGAATTAAAATAAATCTTATAATTATTTACAATGGATTTTCGCAAAGTGAAAACAATGAATAAAATCCTACACCAAAAGCTCCTATCTATTAAATTAACATCAACGAAGAAATTTAATGATATAAACAATTTAACAAATTGATTATGTAAATAAAATTTACTTTTTGTTCATCTGGATTTCCTTCGGCAATTTTCTTTAATCGATTCCAATCTTCAATCCTAAAAGAGAATCCATTATTTTTAAATAGAATTCTTTTAATTTTACCCTCAATTTTATTATTTTCGGTTTCAAATATAATTTGGATACTCGACGATTTCGCATCATCTATAATATATTATAATGATAAATTTCTATAATATTATACATCAAATGTATATAATGACAAATTACCAGAATTCTGCATTAATTCTCGGTATACCACAAAATCAGTAGAATATCTAAGAAATAAAAAAGGTTCTTTTAGTCAAAAACAACAAATAGTATAAATTACTAAAGAGTATTACCGAGCTAAAATTTTATCAATCAAAAGTCTTTGATTGACTTCGACTTTTTCCTCGATAAAGTTCGAAAGAATTTGGTCTCTAAGATGATCCAAGGACATTTTATAATATAACGAATATATAAAATATGTTTGAAAAAAAGGACGATTCATCAAATCTGGTCGACTATATATACAATTTAAGGCTAAACAGCGCGTGCGATTAAATTTTATTTGCTGTGCCACCATGTTTGTATCATATTTGCCAAAATGGAACATAAGACACAATATAAATCATCAACTCATCATAAAATTACTTAAGACAACACTAAATAGTAAATATTTTTGATTTATAACATAACTTCACATGGAATAATTATAAAAAAAATGAATGCTCGTCATTCTTTTGTAATGAAAAATAAAACAGGTTGATTATCTTGATTTATTAATTAATATTTTCGTAAAATATTTTTGTGTAATGAAAAAGGATATTGCTAAATGTCACCGCATATAACAATTTCAACTTTTAAATAATAAATGTGTGATAATAAAATATGATTGAATTTTGAAAAAAATGAATTTTTAAAACAATTTCATGTGCGGTGATGATCACCTGCAGGAAGCCTGTTAAGAAATCCGTTAATGCAGGTCATTCTCATATTAGTTGAATTTCAATAAGTTAATTCTGGTGAAACTTTAACGTTGGCCAAATTTTAAATTCTGGTCTGACCATAATTAAGTTTTGGCCGGTTATTAGCCAGTTTAGTTTTTTTTTTAGACTGGTTCCAAGCTCTAATACGGTAACATTTATCAAAAAAAGAGGTAATCTTGTTCAGTTCCTAAAATGCATTAATTTTCAAGCTAATTCTAAAGTTTATTAATTATAGAAAAATTCGGTCTTATAGAAAATGCACATCGTTATAGCCCTGTTGTAAACCAAACTTTACCATGTCCCAAAATCAACCCATCAGCCTAAATCATCGGCCCATTATAATAATACCTTTTAAAAGACAGTACCAACGATATCCATTTTCCTCCGATGACTTAGGTACCGGTTTGCTATGCAAACACACTTCTGGTGCCACATCTTTTGTTTCACAATCAGGCACGACAACAGGTTCACTTCTAGTAAATGAAGATACTAGAGGCATCGAATCACTTTACACTGCACATAATCCTACTCCAATTTCGCAACCCTATCTTTAATCTCAGCATTCTCTAGCGTTCTTGGCATCAGTATCTATCCTATTTTTAACTCTTCAATTCTACTCTTGAGTTCTGCATTCTCAGCTTCATACTTGGTTCTCTCTTCTGCAACTTGTTTTAAAAGCATTCTCGGCCAAAACCCTAGAATTTTCGGCCTCAAGTTCAGTGATGCGTTGTCTCAATAATTCAAGCTCTGATGACATGATCTATAAAACTATACACTGTACACATAAGCATTCAAAATAAAAAAATCACGTTTTTTTCCTGACGGCCGTCAACGAAAATTGCCAAGAAAATTTTTTATTAATACATGCGAAAAATAAATACAAAGATCGGGACGCCCTTGATACACGATGAAGTTTTCCTCACTCTATGTTAATGTACAAGGAAGCAGCGAAATGATTATTCCTTAATATATTTTTTCGTCTGAATAAACTATTGATGTTAGTGTTACATCTTTTCGTGCGGTGCGACTTTATTTTTAGTTTTATTAATAAATTTAGTATTGTACATACAATGTTATTACATCATTACTAATACATAATATGCAGATAATAAGAAAATCATATAAAATAATTATTGTAAAGCAAATTGAAAAATATGTTCGTCATGGATAAATTCATTGTTGACATTTGGTCATCCACCACGGTGTTAGAAATTCATCAGGACATGGTCGAATTTGAATATCTTTACCATCTAAAAACATTGATCATAAAAGGTTAATAATCTATTTAATAAATCACGAAAATAAATGTTTACTTACACCAATCATGATTAAACCCATCATTCAACTTCTGTTCCTTGGATTCTCTCATAAATTCCTCAAAAACAGGATTGTTATATTCATCTCTACCTATTGTCTTTTCAATGACATCAATTTGTTTATTTAATAAAATGTTTTCATTTCTGAGTTCTTTTATGGCTTTTTGTAAAACCTCATTCTGTTTAATTACATTCTCTAGCTTAAGAATGGCATGAGTTAGTTCTTTATTATATTGTTCTTCCTTAGACTCATAATTAACAGAATCAATATCTTTTTCATCGTCATTATCCACATTCTGAGCCTTTCCTTTTTTAGATTGGGCTGTTCCGTTTTGTTCATGTTTCGCGGTGAAGGTGATTTTAGTTCTTTTATGGGTATAAAATAATTAACATCATCTTTTGAGCGTTTTTTGGTTACTGCAGGAGATGTTTTATTCTTTTACAACAGTAAACAAATATCTTATTTTAGAGCTTTACAGGGGTCAGAAATAATAACTGTCACTTTATATTTATTCAGTGATAAAGAAAGGTACATAGTTAATTCCTCTTCCAGAATCAACAGTCCTTTACCAACAACAAAGTTTGGGCGCCTGAATTAAGAACACCTGGAGTACCAGTATCAAACCCCAGTAATTCTCCTGAGTCAACCGGAGTGAACTAGGAGTTACCCTCCCTTTGCAAAATAAACAAAAAAGCGCACCTTTGTTTTTAACAACATAAAATCACTATGGTTTAATATATCTTCCGCTTCTTTGAGAAAATTAAAGACCCGATATCCTTCAAGGTCATGCCTTTTCTCCGAAAAGATTGAAGTAACGATCATTTCGCGATTACTTTCCAAGAAGCCACGGTACGACTTATTCTTTCTTTCTCGTATGTAAGAAACTATTGCTAGAAAGTTTAAAGATGGATTGATTAGGAATTGGATGTATTTTTACTAAAGCAAATTTACATATTATAGAACTTTATACCGTCATGACCAACATATGATTTAGTAGTTTTTTCGTAAATAATCCGTTTAAAACCACCTCCGCGCGCAAGGCTTCTGATGTTGGGTTTATCAATACCCTAAAGAATCATTTTTAAAAAAGAAATAAATAAATTTCAAAACATGCAAAAAAATGGTAGTATTTCTTACCCGAACGTAAACTCGAAGTATTTTATGACGGAGGTTTACACCTCCTTTTCCAAGCCCTTTTCCGCGTTTTATCTGTTCAGACATTATATTATTTTTTTTTTTTTTGAGAACAAAATGAGAAAGTCTATATTATATATACCAGATACCCGCTGATTTGACACGTCTATGATCAAATAATTTACGATCACGTACTGTGATGAGAAAAACCTATATATACACTTCTATGATAGGTTTGATTTCGATTTTAGAATATGCTTTTGGAGAAATTACGTTAATATGATCGCATTACAAAAACTGATCAACGGCCTCTCCTTAAAATCTTTTCGTAATTATTATAGTCTTTCATTTGAATAATTTTATGATAAAAATCTTTTAAAAAAATTTTTTAAAAAATTTTCATCTAAACTGTATTAATAAGTTTGATGATATTTTCTTTAAAAAAAAAAAAAATATATAATGAAAATAATTTTGTCAAAACTTCAACCAAAAAAGGGACAACATCAGTTTTGTTTACAGTTTTCGTATTACGGTTACAATTACAGTAGATTTATTTGGTCACACTAATAATATGTGATCGGTGGATTACGGGAACGGCTTTTGGTCATTTGCCCAATCATAATCATGAAAAAAAAACAACCGAGTGTACAAAAAAAGAGATAGATCGGCTAAAATTTTCTTATAATAAAGCGTATACTTTTTTTCCCATTGATATCAACAAAAATAAGCTTTGATCATCTTAAGGAAAAAATTAATCTCTTTGTGAAATTTGTAGTTCAGAATTAGTTTTGGAAGTTTTCAATTCAAGCAGTTCTGATTCTTTTGAAATATTCATATTGTCTAAAATTCTAAGTTGTCAACTGCTGGCATTATAAATGTATCTAAATCACTAATTTCATTTTTGGATATTAAGTGAAGAGCCAATCATCACACGAATATTCATTTGGTCATTTATTTAATAAAATACAAAACTACAATTAAAACAAAATCAAATATGGTTTTAAGATCGTTGTTTATTTATTGAATATATATTATATTATTTTTTTTAAAAAAAAAAAAGTTATATCACAGAGAATCAGAGAATTTTATAATTGTAAACTTTATCTTACGATGAGAAATTATGAGTTATTATATGATTATTTTAGTCAATTTTAACCCAGTATTTCTGATGTCCAATAACTTTAAAGTGGAAAGATATTTGCTTCGGTAACATAATCATCTATTTATTAAAAAAATAAAATTAATTGTTTCATCAATTTAATTAATAAAATTGAGTATTGTGTATTGCTTACCATGATTATTATTTTCAATTTCGAATAATTTAGCTCTTTTGATGGGTTTATCTATATATTACATCATAGCATATGAGGTTTAATAATAAAATTTTTCAAATATATATTTTATCATAAAAGAGCTATTGATTTGATTAAATTACTTACCAAACAATTGAGTAATGTTTTGACTTATTAAACTTCCTGTAGATTCTGCAAATTTTATCATTGCACTTAAAGGTCTACTTTTATAGATAACATTTGGATCATTTCTCGACATAGGTCCAATTTCTGGTGTTTTCATAATTACAATAAATTTTTCATCATTACGAATGTTCAAAACTTTTTTATATAATTCAATAGTCATCGGTCTTTTATCTGGATCAGAATGCCAACATTCTTTCATTAATTCAATATAACCTTCGGGTGCTGGTTTTTTATTTGGATCACCTTCAGGAATTGGAGGACGAAGACCATCACATATTTCAAGGATGAGATCTGTATCATGACTCTTATCCCAAAAGGGTCTTCTACATGTCATTAATTCCCACATAATCATACCAAAACTATATATATCTGAAGCCTTAGTGTATTTTTGCCCTTGAAGAACCTCTGGTGCAACATATGGAATGATGCCATAGATCTCAATATTATCATCTTTTAATGATTCGGTTGCAGATTTACTCAGTCCTAAATCACCTGTTATTGCACCTGAACCAGAAATAAAAATATTTCCACTATGAAAATCTTTGTGAATAATATTAAATTTATGAATAGTGTTAAGTCCCATTGCTATACTAGACAATATATTTAATTTTTTTTCCCAACTGATATTAAAAAAATCCTTAGTAATATAATGTGTTAAATCTCCTGCTTTATGATATTTTGTAATCATCATGAAATTTTGGGTATTAGGATTTTGGGTAATTCCAAAATATTGATTAATACATTCATGACCATTAAGACTTCCTTTTAAAGAATTATAAAGTATATTGAGCTAAAATAAAGGGTTTATTAATTATTGCTATTAAAGATTCGTGATCAAAATATACTAGGATACTAAACCTCGTTTAATTCTTTAGATTCAATGTTTTTAGAATTATTAAGTTCCTTGAGAGCAACAGTCACCTTACCACTACGGCTAAATTCTTGTTTTTCTTCGTTCCATCTAGTAGACATTGGACCATTAGTCCAAGTAGCTTTATAAATTTTACTAAATCCTCCTTCAGCAACCAATTCTATATTTTCGAATCTATCATAAGGGACAAATTCTAATTTCGTATATGCATAACGTTTATTTAGCGTTTCCTTTATAAAATCATCGATAACTTTATTACCACTTAGCTTGGCTATAACTGTTCTTGCTTTATAGCATGAACGATAAATTTGAAGAATTTTATTGACAATTTTTCTGTTTTTATTGCATTCATTGCATTTTCTAGTTTTCCGTGTAATCTTTTTCTGTGTTTGCGGCATATTATTCGGAAATAAGTTAATTGATTTATTCATAATTACTAAAATTTTGAAAAAATCTAAATTATTATTTATAGATATCTAGACGCAACTCAATAAAATCGCGACTATTTATCTTAATTATTGTAAAAAAAAAAAAAATCATTTTAAACCCATTTATAGGTTTATAGGACGGACTCTTGAGAATTCCGAGTAATATTAAAAATAAAGGAATGTTGTTCGAGTTCTATTCTTTATTTACGGACTTACTATTGAATTCTTTTCAGCCACAATAACATCAATAGTATGGAATAATTCATAAATAATGACAATGATTGGTTATTAAATTATTTTGTAATTGTCCTGTGAAAGGGATGGCAAGTCTTCTCTGAGTTCCCGCACCGCATGGAGATCGGCTACATTTTACGGATATTGCAAATCGTGATACAATTATTAAAAAAGGGCGAATACAAATTTGATTCGCCAATCATCTTTCAAGTTCTTTATAACTTAAATGTAAACAAATATCAACAGAATTTAAATATGGGAATATCTCTTGCTTCTATTAAAATTAATTCGTGATTTGTATGGTGAATATTTGTATCACATCTTTCCGCTTTCACTTTTTATTAAATATTCTGAGGACAGAAATTATTTTGACTTAAAAACCTCTGGACTCTCTTGAAATGATCCTTGAGAGGTAATTATAGGAATTTTATAACTAGTAACGTCATTAACATTTCTAATTATTATTTTTTTTTTTGTAGAAAATATCTTTGGATTTCCAGGATTCTCTTGGTGTTAGAAAAAAATTTTTTATAATAAAGAACGTTAAGAACGTTCTTGATTATTTTTTTTAGGACCTACCTTTGGGTTTCCACTTGGAAGCAATTGCGGCGAGAAATGTTATAATAATAAGCTATCAATTATATCAATTATGACCTCATTCGGCTGAAGGTGACACATTGTTTCTAGTCTTTTCGTAATAAATTATTTAAAATCTCAAAGTAGAATCCAACTAATACGCAGCTTTTTTTTTCATATATAATTATGCTTAATTTAATATAATTTGCAAACAAAAATTTGTAAAAAATTCAAAATTAATTAATTTTATAAAATTACATAAATTCATAAATTTCTCTGTAGTTTATTTATTGTAACAATGATTTATTTGGTTAATTTAATTTTCTTTGTATTATTTAATCATGAATTTAATTGTAAATGATTTATTTTTAAATTTATTAAATATTTAACAAAATTTCATACAAATTTTATAAATATATTTTATTTTGATTCACCGATTTTGAGACGAAAAGTTTGTCCTAATCGTTTTCGATTCAAAGTATTCATGACGATCTCGAGATACAAAAACGCGACTTATGAATGAAAACAATACTTAAGGACAATCATATTATACAAATAACATGATTTAACTACACAATAAAGACAAAAACATATGGGAATGAATGAGGATAATCTTTACAGATGTGCGATAACGTAATTAATGTAATTTGTGACTTTGTGTAGTATTTGACAGATTTGTGCAACCGCAATATATCCAAAATGCTTTATTAATTATTTTGGACTATAATTTTTTTTTAGAAAATCATCCGATTTTTGCGCAGCTTCGGAGTTTGCAAATAGATTTTCTTAGGAAAAACTTATATCTGAAACTTCCAGTCTTAGAGATCGACATGGTCACGTTTGGGCTACAAAATAGTTATATATACTGTACCTCTCGACTTCCTGAAGAAAAAAGAAATATATATATATATCTTTTTAGTGCGAAACAGGAGTAAAACATACATAAAACATACATAATCTAATATTTTATAAATTAAAAACTTTATTTGTAATAGTAGTAGTGTAATAACGTATGTGTATAAATAATACTAGTCTATAAACATGTTGGAAGATAATTATTTAGATGATAATATAGTATTTTTTAAAAAATCGGATTATGATTTGGATCATATTGAAAGAAAAGAAAAATTTAATATTTATGATCTTATTTTATGTGAACAATGTAATCAAAAAATTGAAGATTGTTATTATTTTTGTAAAGGTTGTAATGATAAAGAGGCTGATGTAGAAGAAAGATATCGCATGAAATATGGAAGATGTAAAGAATGCTTTCAAGTATATTATGCATATCAATGGTGTACGGATTGCGATCCGATACGACTTCAAGATTTTGATAAATGGACTAGCGGGAATACAGATATTGATGAAATAATACAAGAAAGTCAATTTTCTGCATGTAGATCTCGATTTTTAGAATGGATTCCATACAATAGGTTTACAGATATTAAATATATAGCTAAAGGAGGCTTTGCTAAAGTATATTCAGCTACTTGGATAGATGGATATATTGAATACTGGAGTCAAGAATCTAATAGTTGGGTAAGAAATACCAATACTAATGTCGCTTTGAAAGTATTAAATAATTCATCGAAAATAAGTGAAGATTTCCTAAATGAGGTTAAAAATATTAATACCATATATAAAAGAAACACTGGTTTCAATGGTTTAGTAGTATGTTATGGGATTACTCAAGTTCCTAATACACAGAATTATGCATTGGTATTAGAATTAAAAGCTAGTGGATTACGTTCCTTTCTAAATCAAAATTACGATTCACTGGGATGGAAAGATAAATTTCGGGTGATGGCTTCTATTTGTGAAGGACTTGCTTTTATTCATGAATCTGATTTAATTCATAAAGATCTTCATGTAGGTAATGTTATTCTTGATTATGTTAATAATTTTGCGGATGCATGTATTTGTGATTTTGGATTTTGTAAACCAGCAGATGAAATTTTATCAAATGATAAGAAAGTTTATGGAGTAATGCCATACATGGCACCTGAAATATTACGTGGAAAAGAATACACACAGAAAGCTGATATATATTCATTAGGTATTATTATAAATGAAATAATTTCCATGACTCCCCCATTTAATAAAGAACCACATGATCATTACCTTACATTGGATATTTGTCGTGGTAAACGTCCAGAAATAAGAAAAGAAGTACCAGATTGTTTAAAAGAAATTATTCAAAAATGTTGGGATGCAAATCCAACAAATCGTCCAACTTCTATTGAAGTCGAGGTAATGTTGTGGGATTTTTCATGTGTAAAAGATGAAAATGGAGTTCATGACATTGATGAGTTTACAGAACATTGTAGAGAATTTGAGATGATTTATTTAAGTAATTCCATTGAAGAATCAACAACAATTACAAGTTCTCTTTTAAAAATGCGATTAGAAACACATCCTCATGCAATTTATACTAGTCGACTTCTTCAGTTACCTAATTTACCCGAACCTATAAATTGTCCAAATCAACAAGATTTCGTATCATCACGGCCTATTATGCAAGTAGTACAAGCAGGTAAATTTAGTTTTATATTATATATATTACTTTTTTTTTTATGTTGCGTATTTAAAATAATTTTATTTTAAATTTGTTTCATTATAGAAGCAGCTAATACTGCTCATTCCGACTGTATGGATTGTGTAATTAATGATCAGACAGATTATTGAATCAAATTGATAATAAATTATTAAAAATAATTCACTTTTATAATAGGATTCATAGATAAACAGAACATTTTATGTATTTTATATAATTATGAAATTAAAATAATAAAAATTTTCTTGTACTTTTTGTTAATAAGTAGTGATCTTATTTATTGTACGAATATAAAAAAAAATAACATTTTTTTTTTCTACAGCGTGAAACAACTGAAACACGTATCGCCAAAATTAAAGATGAAAGTAAGAAAACATAAACAGATAAAGGTAGTAAAAAATAGCGGATAAATATTCAAGTGATAAAAACAAAGATTTGTCATTATATATTTTTCTCATTTTTCTCATTTTACAACTAAAAAACTTTAATGAAAGTTAATTATTTGTTCTTTATAAAATGATTTGAAACATCAAGATAGAAGAAACCATTTTAAGAAGACAGTAGATTTAGATAATTTGCATCACCAAAAAATATACGGTAAGACGAAAAGGAGTGGTGTCGGATTAACCAAATAAGTATTGTATGGTGCT
>QKYT01000980.1:12731-28304 GCA_003550305.1 Glomus cerebriforme | reverse complement strand
AATAATAAGGCTTCGTCAAAAATTAGTACTAAAAATGTTAAAAAAATTTGATCNCTTTTTGATCGCTTAGAACCCAAAAAGACTTATATGAAATACATAATTGAAAAGATGTCAAAAGAATCAAAGAAGGCAGATCCCTTCCTAATATTCAAATTGCTTTCACGATAGCAGTTTCAGAAAGTTTATTAAATCTGGAGGTTTCCAATATACAATTGAACAAAAGAATTATGAATCTCAGAATAAAATATTATTTAAAAAACTTGGTAGGTTTAAGTTTTGCGAAATAATACTATTTTTATTNTTNTTTAATTCAATTGATTCTTTCTTAAAAAATTAGAAAAAAATTTTGAAAGGTAGTTTTGTTAATGATGATGAAAATAATGAATTAGAAGACAGAGAAAATGAAGTTAAACAAAATAGAGATGACGGAGAAGGTGAGGAAGGTGACGAAGAAGGCGAAGAAGAAGGTGGTAAAGGTAAAGAAGAAGGTGGTGAAGGCGAAGAAGAAGGTGGTGAAGACGAAGAAGGTGATGAAGGTGAAGGTGATGAAGACGATGAAGATGGTGAAGATGATGAAGGTAGTGAAGATAAAGATAAGGAAGGAGCTGAAGAAATCGAAGGTATAAGTATGAATGAGAAATTAGCAATGAAGGAGTTAAAAAAAAATATAAGGGATTCTAATTATTAGTCTTTTCAAATTTAGTAATTCGTTTTTATTATATAATATAATAATAAATATAATAAACATTGAATATATTGTTGTTATTATATATTTTTCAGATTTTTGGATATTTTTTCAGAGTATAATAATNATTTATAAAAGCTACTAATGGGTAGGTTATGCGTAAAGTTGTGGAGTATTACATTATGTAAAATGAAATATTAATGCTAGATTACGCGTAAAGTTGCGGAGTATTACACTATGTAAAATGAAATGTTATATAATTAGTCCTCGTAAATATTTTGAAGTATTATGCAGTATTTTGAAATATTACGCATCTTAATATAACAAAGTATTACACTTGGTAAAATTACGGAATATTACGCCACATAAATCATCAGAGTATTATGTTCCGTAATCTTTTGATGGGATCGTAGTCTTACGTAGTATTACAAAGATATAGATTTATGAAATACTTCGTACTAAATAAATTCCTGATGTACTATGTACGTGTTGCTTTTCTTTTTTTAGGGAGTGGTCCAACAATATCCATTCCCAGTCTATCGAAGGGTTGTCCTACTTTTATAGAATGTAATGGTTCAGTGCGTCAATTTTTACCCCTTCATTGACATTCATTACAGATTTGTACATATCGTCATACATCATTAAACATTTGCGGCCAATAGTAATGAATTTTTATCCTTCTATATATTTCGTCTATTGAAAAATGTCCAGCCAAAGGATCTGAATGGTTATGATATAGAACCTTTTCTACTTCGCTCTCCTTTATTACTTTAATCAGTTTATTAGGGTTATCTTTATTTTTCTTAAACAACTGATCATTCAATACAATGAAATATCTAGATTTTCTTTTGATAGCAGCCTGCTGCTCTTTGTTGAGATGTGTTGGCATAGAGTAATCTGTTAAAAATTGGATGAGTGAGAAATATGTCATTAAATCCATTCCATTAGGTAGAGTTGGGTAATCCGTAAAGTGNTGTCAGTATATGCGAATTTCAATAAATAAATTTTAAGTTAAATTAAATAAAGTGTTCTCTTAATATTTAATTCAGCTTAATGTATCTATGTTTGAATGTTGTTTTTCTGGTCAATTTATAATCTTTAAGTCATATCCGTTAAGTATCATTAGTCATCTTCCAAGTTTGCCAACAGGATTCGTCATATTTATTATATGCGCGTATTTGAACACTAACCCTTAATTTTTTCTAGGTTAATCCTAAAATTTTGTGGTATAATTATAGTCACGGTCATCTAATTGACACTATTTTGATTGGTTAATATGATCTGGGTTGTACAATAATTAATATTTTCATGTTCGATCTGTTCGCATTTTAGAAATAAAAAATTACTTACTGTATTTCTACTTAGCCTTTTAAAATGTCCACTTATCCTGCCTCTAATGTTATTACACTTAATCAAAATAGTACTCATTATACTTATACAATTATTAAAGAAGGATATTATCCCCAAAATGATATATTTCATTATATTTCTGCTCGTTCTTGTAATAACACACAGTTCAAGATTCCAGATAATTATTTGATTCAAACAAGCTGGGACAGAGGTATTTCTAAACACACAATCCAATATGAAATCAATTATATTGAAAATATACCAATTTTTAAAATTTTATTTGGAGAAAATTTTCAAGAATGTGTAGAGTCTATACAATCAGCAACAAATGCAGCAAATGCTTATNTGCAAGTAAGTTGTATTAAATAAAAATATGTTAATACTATTCCCATATTTTAATTAATGTTAAATTTCAAATAGATAAAAAAACCCAATACTCAAACTCGTCTTTCTGGAATTCATGTATTTTGTCTTAATTGTCAAGNNTTNGAAAGAGAGCGTNAAAGAAAACATAGATTTCATCTTCTCAAACCTTTTAATAAGCTAAGCAACTCTATGAAAACTAAAAGAGTATATATGTTTAGTAAACATTTGGCAACTAATTTTACAAATACAGCAGTTAATCATTTTCATCCTGATGATTGTCCAGTTCTTCAAGAAATTTGCTTTACTGTCCAAAACAAACATTTTCAAACTAATTTTAGAATTCAAAACAAAGAAAAAGAAAATCAACGAAATGAAGCATTTACTAGAGTAATAGATCAAGGGCCTATTGCACAAAATTCTTATCGAAATCTAGCTGCACTACAACCTGAACTACCACGTGAAACTACTATCTATAAAACAAAAAAAAAGAATTAATGAAGAAATAAATTATGCAATTCCTATATCTATTTTAAATATTTCAAATCAATCATCTCTTGCTCCAATTAATGAAAATCCTGACATAAATGATCCAGAAATTGTAGAGGAGATTTTAAAATATATTGGTAAAGCTGGATATCATAAATTACAGATATTTTACTCTTCATACTTCCAGATCTTATTAGTCAACATGTTCTTAATTCTGATAATCCAATTATTAATTTGCGCATATCTGGCGATGGTAGAAATGTAGGCCGTAAGGTTAAACATGTGATGATCACATGTACTATATTAGATGATATTGCAAATCTGTACAAATCTGATAATCATTATACTATTATTTTATATCCTGGCGGTGAAAACTATGAATTGTTACAAAGAATGATAACACCAATAGTTAATGAATTAAATGATTTAGTATTAAATAGATTAAAGGATTCAAATGGTAAAATATGGACAATTAAACCATATTTTAGTAGTGATTGGAAATTTATGGCAATTGTACTTGGTTTTAATACTTCCAACTCAAAGTATTTTTGTCCTTGATGTCTTTATATAAAAGAAAATATTGGAAACAAACATAAAGTATGTAATATTGAAAAAAATATGGATCAAATTAAGCTAGCATTTTTTAATAATCATTCATCAGTAAAACCACCACCNGGTCATNTTAAACCACCTTTACTTCAAATGATTCCTTTAAATCATTATGTTCCAGATGAATTGCATGTAATGCTAAGAATTTGGGATCATTTATNGGATTTAATGCTTCAAGAACTCAAGATGCAAAATCAATTTAATGATATAGTAAGAGCAAAGATTATTGCTGAAATGCATAGAATTAAATTTTCTTTTCATTTTTGGCAGGATCAGGGAACGAAAAATTGGTCTTTTACTTTATTAATAGGAGGAGATAAGGAAATTGTATTAAAAAGCTTTGATTTTGGAGTTATTTTTAATAAAGAGCGCGCATTTTTAATTAATAAGTTATGGCGAGATTTTTATAAACTTTACATTAATATAAAATCTCAAAAAACTAATCCAATCCAATTCGCCAATCAAGCAAAACTATGGTTAGATTTATTTCTCACTCCATCTCAGGGTGAACCTAATACTATTATTTTCAAGATGACCAAAAGATGTGACGTCATATATATATGTTTTAGTTCATCATTTATCTGAATTTATGGAACAGCATCAAAATTTTGGATTAGGTGCTTTTTTATATGCTCCTGTAGAGAAAAAAAATAAAAAAATAAAAAATTTATGTACAAAAGTTTTTTTTTTTGTTTTATTTCGTATGAATGCAATACAAAATAAAAATCTATCTATGCTATTTTTAATATAAAGTATATACAACATTCTATGATAATGAGATTTGTTAAGCACAAAATTTTAAATTAATATATCCTGCAGATGTCCATTTTTTTTTGCATCTTCTTTACTTTTCTTATATTTCCATTCAATTGTTAATTTAGGTAAATTAAATTTCTTTAATCTATTTTTTGAAACTCGATTACCATATTGATCAAAGAGACTTTCTTGGTTAGCAGTTACTTCAGCTTACACATCAAATAACATAACAAAAGTTTGTTGATTATTATCAAAAAATTTGCATCCCCAATTTGGATTACCAAATAAATTAACTATTTGTGTATACACTTCTGGACCTTGAAAAAAACATTTGTAACTACCAGTCTTATAGTTGTAATAATGAATATAGCCTTCAAAAACTCCAAAAAATAAGCTTTTCAAACAGGGTAAAGAAATAGAGTGTTTACCCGACTGAGAAAAATGATCTTTTAGTTTACCTTGAATAACATAAACAAGTTGTGCTTTAAACTCGTTTATTATACCTGGAGGCAGTATATACAATCCTTCTCATCGTGTATTGTATTTTTGTACAATAGTTTTATGACGCGTTAAACCATATTTACTTTTGTATGAAGCCTTACAAATTGTACATTCATGTAAGGTGAAAGCAGCTGGTAAAGGTGAAGGAGATGGGGTAGGTGTAGAAGTTGTTTAATAAAAACTTTGAGAAAAGAAATTGACAAAGGTGTATATATTTTATAAAATATATTTTAAAAGAGAAATGACAATGCAAATTTTTAGCAATTTCAATATTCTTACTTATCAAAACACCTGGTTAAAGGTTGGAATGATTGGTTTGGTATCAGAACGATTGGTTAGACATTAGAATGCATTAGAATGATTGGTTAAATCATAAATAAAAAACAAAAAAAAAATTTTCGTTGTGCATTTAAACTGAATTTAGGGTGGCTTTACATTAGCTGATAAATCAAGTCGCAAATCACAGCTGCAGAAATCAGCTGATCAGTGTCCTTAAAAAAGGTCCAATTATGACTATACGCGCATATGTTAAATATTTCAATGCCGCATGGTCAGTAATAACAGTAAATTTTTTAACCATGAAGATAGTGATAAAAATGCTTAACAGCCCAAATGACTGCAAGACATTCCAATTCAGTTATTGCATAGTTTCGTTCATGCTTATTGAGAGTCTGGCTTATATAAGCAATTACATGTTCCTTTTTTGCTTCATCCTTCTGAGCCAATATAGCTCCTAATGCGAAAGTAAAGACGTCAGTATATAGTATAAACGGTTCTTCAAAATTTGGGTATACTAAAATCAGAGAAGTTACTAGGCATTCCTTTAACCTTTCGAATGCATCATGCTGGTCCTGTTCCTATATATACAGGACATTCTTTTTTAATAGTCTATTCAAAGGTTTGACTATGCGTGAAAAGTTCTTAACGAACTTTCGGAAATAAGACACTAAGGCAATAAAGCCTCTTAATTGTGTTAAATCACGCAGAATAGAGAACTCTTTGATCACTTTTAACTTTTTGGGATCAGTGTGTATACCAGTTCAACTAATGACATGACCTAAGAATGGTATTGCATCCTTGAAGAAGAAGCATTTTTTAGGACTTAATTTCAGTCTGGCTTTTTCTAATTGTAAAAAGACCTGTTCTAAATGCGTCAGATGTTCTTCAAAGAATTTGGAACTAACATTAATGTCATCTATGTATACCACGACGTATTGCCAAAGTATATTCCATAACACTGTATCCATTAAATGCTGGAAAGTTGCGGAAATGTTACAGAGGCTGAAAGGCATTACCGTAAATTCAAATGTTCCAAAGCGGGTAATAAAGGTGGATTTTTCTTTATCTTTAGGGGCAAGTTCAACCTGCCAAAAGCCACTGGCAAGGTCTAAGGATGAAAACCATTGAGACCCTGACAACGTTTCCAACATATCATCTAGTTTTGGTAGAGGATAACAATCCTTTTTCGTAATGTTGTTTAGCTTCTGATAATCAACGCAAAAACATTTTTTACCATTTTTCTTTTCTACTACAATGACTGGTGATGTCCATTGACTACTGGAGGGAACAATCAGTCCAGCCTTTAAGAGTCGTTGAATTTCTTCCTTTATGAAAATTTGATTCTAGTAGGATTTCGATAAAATCTTTGCCTAACCGGAGTGGCATCTCCGGTATCGATATTATGCATAATTACAGAAGTTCATCCAAAATTATTTGAGTCTCAGACGAAAAAGTTCTGATAATGTTTCATGAAATCTTTGAACCTTCAGTTCTGCTCTTTGCTCAGCTTTCCTGTATGAAATTTACCCTTTTTGATCTCTTCATATTGATAATAATATTCATTACTAACAAAATTTCCTTCCTTTAAATTTTCTTCAATTTCTTGCACCTTTTCTTGAGTTATAAACTGTGTATTACAATATAATTGTTCTTGGGTGTTTTTGTTATCGCTCTCATATTCTTCTTCAGATTCTTCAGATTCATCTTCCTTTACTTCTTCCTTCACTTCCATTTCGGGTACCTCAATACTTACTATATGATGAGGCATTTCTCTACATTCAGTAACAACCTCAAAGACCTCATTTTTCCATTTAATGATCATTAGGTCATTATCGTAATCTAAAATGGCTTTGGTTTTTTGTAACCAATCGTTATCTACAATGGCAGCATACGAATTTACATCCATAATGATGGCATCCATAGGGATAATCTAACTATGTATCTTAAGTGGTATATCCAATACAGCACCTAATAGTCTTTGTCTTTCACCATTTACGTTGACCATTACAGTTTTTGAGGCTTGGGTTATTTCCATATCTAAGTTCTTCAATAGGAATAAGGATATGATGCTACTAGCGGATTCAAAGTCCACTATCAAGGGGAACTTTATATGCTTAATCGAGGCTTCGCAATATAATGCTGAAGTCCTTTTATCATTTGGTCCAGCGGAGGTATTTACTTGCAATAAATCTTGGACTTCAATATTTTCTTCTTCCGGTGTTCCTTCTTCGGCTACCCTTTTTGTCAGCTTTTTCTCTTGTTCTTTGACCCTCTTTTAGACTACAGGTTTCCTTAATTGTTTTGCAATTGTTAGTTCAAATTTTAGATTCATAACCAATAATTGACCATTAGTAATATCAGCCTTTTGGTCAAAAAATTGTTGCGAGGTGTATGGTTTAACCATCTTAAAAATTGGAGCAACCGTTGCAAGTTTCTTCTTGGTTCCTTTCTGCACAGTCCTTTTTGCTTCTGAAGCTTTCGATGGTTGCTTTGTTCTATTTGCTTGTTGTAAGGTTCTCAAAATAGTCTCTTCTTCTTTAGGAGTATCTTTAGTTGTCCCTTTCAAAGGGTTCAACCTGGTCTTGCTTCATGTTACTCTAGTAGCGAGATATGTTTCCAGTAGTGTTAAGTTTGAAGGTATTGTGGTCTGGCGTATATGCTCACCTTCCAAAGGTACACCTCTTAGTTTAAAGACTAATCTTCAGTCCTTTCTTGAGGTATCAATTGAGCTAGCATCTGTTGAATCTGCGCAAGTTGCTGTCCATTAGTAGTCGGTTGAGATATATTCATATTATTGGCATTCATATTATTAATAGCAGGCATTGTTCGATTGTTACCACTATTTTCAAGTAGACAATTCCTTACGATATGTCCTGGTTATCCGCAGAAGTAACAAATGATTCGATTTTGCCAATTCGAAGGATGTGCTATTACTGCATTTGCATTTTGATAGTCGTTATTGTAGCTTCTATTATTACGACTTCTAGTACCCAAGTTTTGAACCTATCTGGTCAAGTCTTGTATAGCCTTGAGAAGGTCATCCGATTAAGTACCTATTCCTGAGGGTGCAAATTTGCTTAAATAAGCATTGATAGCTTTTTGGTCCTGATGCGTTAATTCATAGGCCTTTGCTCTGTCCACCATACCATTCCACATTTGGTTATTGTGTGGTTTTACTGTGACATAGAGGTCAGGCAACAATCCGTTAATGAATTTTCTAGCCTTAATAGCTTCGAGATATATGAACGCATTAGTTTTGACTCTTTGGTACAGCTCCTGCAATGAGGTGACATACGTATTGACGTCCTTGCCAGGTTGTTGTCGACGCTGTTCCAATTCTGTGGTCCAAATTTTGACCAATGTTTGCGTCCTGAATGCTCTGGAAAAATTCTAAATGAAATCAGTATTGTTATTGTTGTTGGTCTACATAGTGATCCTATTAGGGTTATTGTTTGGTAATGCTTGATTCGAATTCCACCATGTGGATGCAGACCCTTTTAAATATGCTGAGACCACTTCTAACTTTTGACCATTTGTGATCCCATTCGCATTACAGGCTCAGGTAAAGTCATCCAACTATACTATCAGATCCTGGTTACCACCATAGAAGTATAGTAGCTCAGCTACCCTTTCTTCTCTTCTTGGCAGATTATTGATAGCGTTGGTATTTCTGGTCAGAACTTGGTTAGTGTTTGGCAGCACTTGGGTTAATGCCGCAATAGCTTGTCTCAAGTTCTAAAAGTTATGTTAGTTTAGTTGCGCTATGTTATTTACCAATACGAGGGAACCTACATTAGAACTATTCGGTGTATTAGAATCTTCTTCAGAAGTTTCTGAAGAGGTATCACTAAGGTTTTCTGGCTTAGGTGAGGTAGTGGTTTCACTGACTTGGTATAAAACTTCAATGAGATCCTGTTGAAATCCGTTGGTTATGTTATAGGCATTTATGAAGTCTTGACAAATGATAATGTAATCTAGAAATTCTATATTAGCATATCTGATGCTGAATATAAGGCTATAAATGGTATTATTGACATTATCAGTGGTGGCTGAATAGGCGGCTTCTTCAAAGTATTGTTGGGTNAATCTGGTATATTCTATAACTGGGTAATTGGAAGAAACCCAATACCAAAAGTGCTGAAAGGTGGGATTAAGGGGATTTCAGATGGGTAACACCTATCACACAAAAATTACGATGATAGTGGGCTATGTTATTTAGTCCAAGTTGTCTATGTATAGCGTCGTGTAGGATGTTTCAGTCAAAATGACTCTGAAACATATAATAACTGGAGGCNGATAGTAGGTTAAGATTCTGGCAGAAGGCACCAATTTGTTAATATCAGTTCTTTAGTATTTAATAAATAAACGGTATATTTAATTATGTAAGCAGAAGATTTTTATGTGTTATAAATTTAAATGTATATAAATATAGAACAATAAATAAATANCATTAAATCATAAATAAAATTAAATAGTATATTAACTTTAAATTCAATCAGACATGAATAAAGTATAGTGATCCTGCTCATACAATCAGACACGAATAAAGAATTTATCACAATTTAATATAACACTTGGTTAATTTTAATTTATAGTTCAATTATCTTTATGAAAACTTAATCAAAAACCTTAAACTTTACAACTTAATGTCTAAACTTTTACAACCTTATCTTTTACATGAAAAATAGAATGCTTATTTATAATAAAAAAAACTAAACTAAAAATGTTTAACATGTTTACCATATTAAACATATTAACTATATTAAATATTGGGCATAGTCAACATGTTAAACATATCACACATGTTAAATATATCACATATGTTAAACATATTAAACATATTTAACATTTTAAACATGATCATCTGGTTATATTACGTGACTGATATAATGATCGATCGATCGATTTCCACTGTGACAATATGGTAGGTATAGTTTAAACTTTAATTTTGTAAATTTAAATTCTTAAATTACTTCTATTATAATCTCATTTGAATTTTTAATATGAATTTATAAAGATCTTTAATTTATTCAGTAATATATCTTAAAATTTATATATATATATACTGGTCAAAAACTGATCTATCTTACAGATATCTTACAGATATCTTATAAATATCGGGTACCCAAAATGCAGAAAATCTGCTATACATCGGGTATCCAATATGTATATTATAGAATTAAAAAATACAATTTATTAATTATCTGATCATAAAAAGATGAAATATAGCTCATTTAATTCGCCTCACTGAGACATATCGAATGGTACTAATTTCGCATTTCTAGGTATGATAGATGCTGAGATATTCAATAAATTGTAAAAAAATAAATAAAAAATGCAATATCTCGATATCTATCACACCTAGAAATGTGGAATTAGTACCATTCGATACATCTCAATGAGGCGAATCGAATGAGCTATATTTCATCTTTTTATGATCATTGGATAGGTAGATAATTAATAAATTGTATTTTTTAATTCTATAGTATACATATTAGATACCTGATGTATAGCAGATTTTCTGCATTTTGAGTACCCGATATTTATAAGATATCCGTAAGATATCTGTAAGATAGATCAGTTTTTGACCAGTAATATATAATATCTAGTATAATTTTATCTTAAAATAATAATCATCAACTTTTATAAGATTTGGTTTAATAATATCTACATCAGTTTCTTTAACTACTAGGAAATGAAAACTATTTTAAGTCTGAAGTGCATATTTTTATTTTTATTTTTTTTTAGTAGTTAATATTTATTTATTATTAATCAATTAAATTTAAGGCACGTGATCAGACAAATGGAAATCACCATGTGATCATAATGGTTATCCCTTTGCATAAAAATATATAGTTCTTCGCTTTGCTCCAGACAATAATAATTAAACATATATTATAAAATATTCAATATATTTTTTTGAAATTAAGCAACTTTTTGAATATATATACTGTATATATATTAAGTATTAATACAGATGTTTATTTTTAAAGGAATATAGCATTACTAATTACTTTACTATATTTAATTTAAATATATCAAAATAGTATTAAAACTTATAGTATATAAATATTTAAATTTTAAAAATGATAATGTAATATTTAGATAATATAAAATAATAAAATTAGTTTTCATAACTTAACTAAATCTATTTTTATTAAATTTTAAAAAAAAATTTATACTATATATTATTACTATACTAAATATAATTTTTTAAAAAATTCAAAAGGATTTTATATAAATTTTACATATAAAATTTTTTGAAAAAAAAATTAAAAGTTAGATTGTCAGATTATTTTTAAAATTTTTATATTATAAGAATCAATAAATTAAGTTTATATGGCGTTATTGTAAATTTGATATGATATTTCTAAAAATAAAATCTTCTATAATATTAATTTTTTTCAAATTTAGTTATTATGAAAAAGAAAATTATATTAAATATATGATTAAATTAGATTAATCTTATTATTAGAAAAAAAAAATTATTATATTATTTTTTTAAATTTAATTTTTCTTATTATAAGTTTTTTTTTTATAATTTTTTATTATTATAATTTTTTTTTTATTATTATAATTTAATTTTTTATAAATTTATTATTAATTTTTTTTTAATTAATATATTTAATAATAAAATAAAGAGAATGATAAAAAAACTCTTTTCACTAACATTCTGAACAAAAATTTAGCAAAGACTAAACATCTATTTTCTAAGTATTTTATATTTAAAAAAGTTTTATTTTTATTATTTACTAATAATTTACTTCTAAACTTTCTTGGCTAGTTGGCTTATACTCTTCTACTAGTAACTTTTAACAAAAATAGTGATAACTATAATGGCTATCATCTATAAACCTCACAAAAGTCATATGACTTTAAAATTTTATAAATTAAAATTAAATCAATTATTGGCAAATTTAAACTGATAAAATTATAGATCAATATATGTTTAACATTTTTATTAGTTTATTTTTTCAAGATATTATAAAATTTTTGGAACTATTACAATTTAAAGTCTAAAAATTTTTCATAATAGTATATATTAAAAATGGAAAATTTTGGATTAAAGAATCAGTAATATTTAAGTAAAATTTCATATGAAATTTCTATTTTAATAACAATAACTCATTTATCAAAAAGAAAATCTATAGTTAAAGAGCAAAAATGAGATAACAGTAAAAAATTTGCAAAAAAATCATGAAAATGACAGCACATAGGATGAAATTTATTTATCAAACAAAGACAAAAATAAAAGTAAGTTTAGAATGATATAAAAAATGAATATGATCAGCTTAATATAAACGAAAAGATTGATGCAATTCTAAATTTTGTGTAATATAAAAGGAAATTTTATAATACTAACTAGAATTATGACGTTTGTAATATATGTATAAAATTTCAGACTAGTGTGGTTTATAAGTAACAGCCACCATAACATATTTTCTTTATTTAAAAATTTTATGTTTTTTAGCAATTAAGAAAAACTGGCACTAGCAAAACACACATTATTATTTCAATAGCACAATTCTTAGGCAATGTGAATACTAACTTCATTTTGCTTATTTGGATTATAAGAAACTTAATATACAGCAAAGAAGAACTTTAAAAAATTAAAGAATTCTCCATATTCTGGAAATTTTCTTCTTTATATTATCCAAAAATGACTACTAGAGCACTCCAAAAAATTCTGCAGTCACGTGATATTTACTAATTAAATATGCATAAGCACGTGAAAGCATGTGGCACGCCTGTGATAAATAGTATGTGACAAATAATTTTTACCATGTGAAAAAGTCCATGCGTCACGCCGGTGACAATTATTTTATGGTCACGTGACTGCAGAATTTTTCGGGTGCGAGTGGAGTAGTTACAATAATATAAAGCCTACGTGACTATGTCAGAACTCTCCTTTTCCAGAAATGTAGACCAAGTACACGGTAACATAATACCTACAGAATCAGTACACACCAGTTACACAACCGTAACTTACAGATTTAGACCATCAAGAATCAAAACAATTCACCCATCTTCCTTCAATTGACCTCATGTCCTCAATCAGATGAAGGCGAATCAGTTCTGGCTTCATCAACAGACTCACCCACTTCAGTTCTAATGAATACTTCATCCTCTAATGACAATTTAATCAAAAGAGAATCCAGATTGCGAAAACAGAGGAAAGATCATATAGACAGTTCAATCTCTTTTACTTTCTTGGCTGAGACATTAGACTCAGTAGTCGATCAACTAGCCGTCACCTGTCAGATGCATCTATAGTATCACATGCAGATCTTCATGCGAGTTTATCTATCAACCCAGATTACTCCACAAAAATTATTGATAAAGAATATTTTCTCACTCCTTTCCACTTGGATTGCTCTCTCTTAAATCATTCAACTTCTTCTAAACTCAACTTTGACATCAGAGTCACCTTGCAAAAAGTGCAAATCGCTATTAAACAAGACCCAAATATCAAGAAAATCAATGCTATCAAACACAAAGGGAATACTTGAAAAGTATTGAAGCTGAAGAACACTTATCTAACCACTCTCAACATACGCCTAGTCTACCAGTGGAACACACTTATGATAGCTTTCTGAAAGTCAAAAACGTCAAACATGACTCGAACATACACAATTATGAAGAATTACTTGCCTTTGTGAAACTTTTTATGAGACAATTCGAATACTTTAATAATGTCAATTACTGATACACGTTAACACATACAGTATAGTGTGGGTGAATGTATTTTATTGCTTTGTTATATATAACATAAAGCTAAATAAATTAATTTTATAAAATATTAGAATTAAGTTAAATTTACTGCAAAAAAAATGTTCTACTATGAATTAATATGTCCAATTTTTAATAACGTTATAAAAAAAATATTTTATATTAAGTATTAGCATTAGCAAACTAAAGTTCTTTGGTGAAACTTAAATGTTAAATTCGTCAACTATTGCTTCCTGGATCTCATAAAGATCCAAATTAAATCCTTGATTCATTGCTAGAGTAAAAGGTCGAACGGTAATATCTCCATAAAAGAGTTCATTTGCTGGGATATTCATGATATATGTCCCAATACCGGCCATGTTACAAGTAGGGTAGTTGTTACTAGTAACTGGGTCTCTTCTGCCAAATACAATAAAGTGATTCTGAGGTACTCCCATGGTATTGGTAATATAGTTTATAGTTGACCTATGTGGAGTCGCCGTACCAAATGAGATGACTTGTTCCGGAATCAGTGGAGTCTGGCTTGTACGAACGTATTTTGCCGCAATTAGTGTAATAGTATTGTTTCTTTTAGGCTTAAAAATCTTGACCAATAATACGATTTGGATGGTGGTTCGTGGAGAAAAATATAGAGCTACTTTTCTATGAAGATCGGGAAGACTCTGGGTGTGACCAACTTCGATAATCATCGTAGGGTATGCTGCTCCTAGGTTATTTGCTGCTGGCGCACCGGGTCCTGGCCTAATACGATTTTTTGGTCGAACCCACGAATCTGGCTCTTTCGAACAATTTGCACCTAGAATCAGAGTTGCATGATCTCCGTACTTCAAATCCTGACGATTCCATGCACCCATTGCAACTTTGATGGTTGCTGATGCAGTTGAATGAGGAAGGGTAAGTAATTCATGCGCTTTGATTGTTCCATTGTCTAAGTATATGAGTACTGGAAGATCCGGGTCACGTTCACGATATTTTAGATAGGCATCAAGCGATACATTTTCTCTTAAAACGAGTTCCCTTGATCCTGTATATTCTTCTGACTCTTCTTGAGGTAATGCAAGCAAGCGATCTTTGGCTAAATCAAGTTCTTTTGCAAGCAAGCTATCTTTGGCTAAATCAAGTTCTTTTGCAAGCAAGCGATCTTTGGCTAATACAAGTTCTTTGGTTTCTTGTGTATTTGTAGTCGGGGGAGCCTGAGAACGAGCTTGAGAACGAGTGAGATAATAAGGACTATAACGAACTGAATCTGAAAAATGTACGTTGATATTTAATAAACTGTATTAAATAGAGAACTATAAACTTTTCACTGTGAGCCTTACCCTCTGCATTGCTAGAAGTCGAGGCCATAGCGTAAACGGTCTTTTATAAAATAGAGAGAGGGAGATTTATTTTAATCTTAAACGCAGATATTACGTAATATAATTTTCCCTTATGTTTACGTAATATTACTGTAACCACCCTAGCGTCGCCACTCGCCACCAAAAAATGGTAGCCGGTTTTGATCTGCCGGGTAACACGTGATTTCGGATAGCAACTTTCGGTACTTTCATTAATAAAATTTATCATTTAAAATGTAGTGTAAAATATTTTCGTTATTTAATTTATTGAATATTGTTAAAATTAAACATGTCGTCTCAAGTTAAAATATTAGATATACTTGTTTTTTATTTTATTCTAATTATATTTATAAAGAAATAATATTACTATTCCCAATATCTTGTATTTTTATTAAAATCTTTCCAAGTTCTTGGCATAGTTCTACGATTTTCAAGTGCTATAATATCTTTATTCATTTTTTCTAATGAATTGAA
>QKYT01000098.1:207889-269795 GCA_003550305.1 Glomus cerebriforme | reverse complement strand
AATCGTCACATGCCGAAACTTCTTATTTCGACTAGTGTATTTCAGGTATTTTTATTTTAATATTTTGTTCTGATAAGATGGAGTTATTAAAGTTTAAAGATAAGACATGAACTTGTAAATAATTCTGATTTCTGCAAGTCATCTCTGATAACAAATTAGGTAATTTTGATAAAATGTTGCCTGAAGCAATATTAGAAGTACCAGGTAAATTCAAGTCTCAATGAGATCATTTATCCATTTTTCAGATTAGGAATAATTATGAATCCTTTAGCATTTGTCATTTAGAACATTTATGAAATAACAAATGCCAAATTATTTAGGATTATAATAAATGATATTAATCATTTATCATTTGGTCATTTGTCATTATAATATAGAAAAATTATTGGACAATTTATGTAATTTACAAGTACTAAGCAATTAGTTTAAGATTAAAATTTGGATGTAATAAAAATTTTAAATAAATTAATAAGTAAAGTAAAATTAAATTATTTAAAATCATTAAAATATAAAGTCTTGCAATATAGTTAATAAATTTCTTTTTTTGTTAGATTGTATGGAAATGATAAGGTAATAATCCAATGGAAATAGTTATAAAAAATAATTTTTTTATGTATATATATGAATGAAATTAAGAAGGTATTTTTTTATTTTTTTCTAAAAAGTTTAAAGACATTTTTTCTATAACATTATTTTTTCAATTTTTTAGTTTATAACTATAATAAAATATTGAAAATAATATTTTAATATAAATATTTTATTATTTATAGTTTTCATTATATAAATAATTGCATAATTCTTTTTAAATTATTAAATTAATATGTGAATAATCAATGTTAATAGATTTTAAAATGATAAATAAATTTATAAATAATCTTAATTTACATCCACTGTAATTATGCAGAAATGTTAAAAGTCTTAGTATAATCTAATTAGTTAGATTAGCAAATTTAAGTTGATTATCTAAAGGTTAAAAAATTGCTAAGTTGGTAAATTATTTGAAAAAGCAAATAAAAAATGTTTAGAATTTTTTTACTACAAAATTATATAATCATAAATCATGTAATATGAAAACATTTTGGTATTATTAAAAAATTTTTGTTATATATATAGACAAGATTTTTTTTTATATTTTGTTTCTTTACTTTATATTAAATAAGATTATTAATAAAAACTTTAAAAAAATTTAATATTGGTTAAATAATCTAAATGACTGATCATTTGACTTTTATATAATAAATAACAAATGATTTGTCATTTGATTTATTTGTCATTTCAAGTTATTTGCCAAACACTGAATAATTAGAATATTTATTTTACATTTTATAATATGATTAATAAATAATATACAAACCTTAAAAGAATTAATAATATTAGTATCAGCAAGTTGCAAATGAATTGTAGTATTAGAAGGCAAATAATAAATTGTAATATTTGTTAATGATGCTGAATTACTAACAGAATGAATAGATGCATTGTTTATCAGAAGAAGAATCTTTCTGTTTTTTTTCATCCTTTGATTTAAAAATTCTAAGTATTTATTCCAAATAAATGTTTGCGTCCAAGTATTTTTATTTCAAAAATAATCAACTAGAAGTTTTGATTTATCAATTCCAATTAAATCTCTTAGTGTTTAATATTTATAAATAAAAAAAGCTAAAAGTTTAATTGAACCAGTTGTATTGAATGTTAATAAAATTGTAACTCTATTTTTTGATTTTTTTATTTCAGAAAAAGAACTAGTAGATAATATTTTAGAAGGGTTTAATTCCCAATATAGTTCTATTATAAAATAATATTTAGGTTAATATTAATTAATTCTAATGATAAAAATATAAATTATACAAAAAATTATCTATTTTGTCATAATTAAATACATCTTTAAGATTGAAATTACTAATCAATTCTTGTAATTTTTCTTTTTCTTTAGCTAATTCTTTTTTATTTGACCTACTTTATATCCCACTATCAGATGCTTATTATATTGCTTTATATTGTGTTACGTTTTAAAATTATTTAACCAACTTACACTTCTGGCAGTAAAATCTTTAATATTTATTAATTTTGCAAAATCATTATTAGCTTTATTTAAAATGATTTCTCCTATAATAGTTTTATTAGTAGCTAAACTGCTAAAGCATTTAAAATCCAAATTGTTAAAGTTTCTTCTAATTCAGAAATTTTAGTAATTTTTTTTTTTGTTTAGTTATATTAAAACTATTAAATTTTAAATTCAACTATTTTTTTTTTATTTTTAAAATATTACTAACAGTATTTTTTTTTTTTATAATAAATCTTTTTCCTATTTCTTCTTACAATAATGATAGATTTTTTTTATAAAGTAAACATAAATCTTTCTTTTCTTCAAAGGTTAAAATCTTTCTTTTTTTTAATGTTACTTCTTTATTTACATTTTTTCTTTTTTGGTTATAATAGATAATAGTAAAAAAAAAAAATTCAACAATGATTATCTGATTATGATCTATTAATCATATGATCAGTTTAGTATATTAAGATTTTTTTTATTATATTTTATATATAATAAATGGTAAATCAATATATATTCAATATATATTATTAAGTTTTATATAAAATTTAGCATATCAAGATTTTTTTATATAATATGAAACTAATTTTTTAAAAAAAGTTTAGTATATTGAAAGTTTATTAAATTGTGAGTTCATTATATTAAGATAAGACTATATATACATTAAAAGATTAATCAGAAATAATATCCAATAGGAGATAAATACATTTGCCAGTATCTTTCTAATGAAGAAAAGGTCTGTAAACAGGTATGCAATTAACAAGAGTGATGCAAAATTTATTAAAAGAGATATTAATAAACTTCTTGCAAATAGTGTAAAAGACCAATAGCATTAATATATAGATTTTATAATATGCATGTAAATAAGTACTATTTGCATATTATTACCAAAAAAAGTTGGATAAAATGTTTTAGAATGGATAGATACTAAAAGTATTAGGATAAATAGACTTTTGATAAAATAAAAATATCTAATATAATACAGAATTAGTCTTAGAAATTTATCTCTAGAAAATTGTTCTTAAAAAAAAATATAAAGATACTTTAAAAGGGAAATATAAAAAGTAAGGTTTTTGGCATTTTCAAATTACTGAAAAGTTTTCTAGATATATATTTCTATATTTCTAGTATCTCTAGAAAAAATTGAATTCTTATACTTTTTTTTTTTTATTATTTTTCCTTAATATAGTTATACCAATATATAATATATATCATATATTATATTATGATTTTATAAATTTTTTTACTGATACTTTCATAATGAGTTTATAATTAAAAATTTCATGATATAAATCAGTTATTCTATGAATTAACCTTAATATTATTATTATTACAGTGTAGTTATAATAAGTAATGATAATTATAAATAACTGTAAAATAACTATTATATATAGTATACATATATAAGATTGCTTAGCAAAACTAGAGGATTTAGCAAATAGATAAAATAATGAAATGTAATAATTTAATTAAAAGTTAGCAAAACTTGATGAAAGGTAAACCCTATTAAAACTTATTATAAATGGTAAAACTAATAAAACTCTGCAAAATTATAATAAAACTATAATAAAAATTTAGCAAAACTAAGTATAAAATTTTAAAAGAATTTAGACATGCAATTCTATATATATAGTATACATATATATTATAAAAAAGTTTTGAATTTTTTTTCTAGAACTTTATTTTATATTAAGAACATTAGAAACAGAGATGAAAAATATAATCAATCATCTTAAAAAACTTAAAATTGATAATATAGCTATCCCTAAAAGTATTTTCAGAAAATATGTATTAAGATTTCTTAAGAATACTCAAAAATTGGCATACTCATTACCTTAATCATAAATAGGTCTCAAAAGTGTTTGTAATATTCCAAAAATATGTTTTAGAAATCTTAGAAGCATATCTTGAAAATATTTTAAAAATATATCTTGAAAATACTGAAAATGTAATAATAGTGCAATATATATATTGCAAGTATATTTCTCAAAAGTTGTGAGAAAGTAACAAGAAAGTGCTGGAAAGGTTTTGGGAATATACTTAGAACTGAAGGTATAGTAAATTAATGATCATTTTGGCTAGCATTATTCTATAATTTCAGCCAAATTTTTGGACATAATATTTTAGCATTTAAGTTGATATAGAAGTGACTTGAAACTAGCAAACTAATAGAATATATCTGGCTTCCTGCCAGTTTCCTACCAGTTCCCAACCAGTTTCTAGACACTACCTTTGACGCTGGATCCTTAAATCACGTGGCATAAAGATCGGCCGGAATTATGGCATAGTGCCGGCCAAAATTAACCGAAAATATACTACAAATTACTGCGCCACCCGACGCGATTTTTTTTGGCAATCAAAAGCAACTAGAATGGCACCAATGACAACCTATCATTTAACAATAAAAAGATCACAGAGTCAGATAAATGTATGCATAGCTTCTTAGTAATAAAAAAACAACAGAATAACATATGGATAACTCTTTAATAATAAAAAGGTTACAGAATTGAGCCAATATAAAGATAGTTTCTCAATGATAAAAGGGTCATAAACAGTCAGGAAAACTATCACTATTAGATTATGAAATCACCATTAGATTATGCCAACTCCATCACTATTAGATCATGACACCACCAATAAATAGTAGGAATTAACTAAAACAATAGCTAGAGAGCAGACTATGACATCACCACCAGATTGTGACCACTGTCATAACCTAATCCAAGTCGCCGGTGATTCTTTAATATAGTTATATTAAAGAATCACCGGCGACTTTTCCTATATTATCAAATGCATAATTGACTTTTGACTGTATTTTTTCTTAAAAGTTAAATTTTAAAAATGATTTATACTTCACATTATGCATGATATTATATATAATATAGTATATTTTCATTAGGGATTCAATTATGATATTTACATAAGTTGAAAATTATAATAAAAAAATGTTAACAATGTTAAAAATTAATAGTTTAGAAATAATTAGATAAAAAAAAATTATTATTTAGATAAAAATTAAGAATTTAATATTTGATAATTATAGCTTAATTTATCATAATAATTTTAGTATAGATTTCATGTTTAATATAAAAGTAATGCCATTTGATATTAGAAAGCATCTTTGTAATCATTTCATCTTAGACCTTGTTCATTATGTATAGTGATTTGATGTCTCTTTATTACAGAAATGGATTAGAAAAGGTTCTATTAATGAATATCAGAAATAAATGACATACAAGTGATGTATAATTATTAATGCATCTAATATAAAAAAAAAAAAAATCCGCATAGCCTAATATTATAGTCTCAGCATCATTTCAAGCATGAAATTGAATACATTACTACTTATACGATCATCATATTCCTAAATTTTAAGCGCATTTTCAATGTGTCATAAAAATAAATATTATTTGTTTAAAAGAATATATAATTTATTAAAAATTCAAATAAAACGTCGATATCAAGAATTAACAAAGGGGAAAAATAAAAATTATTTATAATTTAATTAAAATAATAAAAAGATGCATTGAATGAATTTTATGTTAACAACAAAAATTGAGAAGTACGAATACTTTAAAAATAATACTATTTTTAAAATCTAATTATGGGAAAATATGCAAATGACCATATTATAAATTTCATTTCCCACCAATTAAACTTGAAATTAAAATACAGTATGTATTATAATCGGTGTCTTTCAGTGATATTATTTGTCATAATAGAAAATCTTTATTTAATAAACGGATAATCATACTGTAGACAATTTACTGTAACTATTTATAAAAAACTTGATTTGCCACTTGAAATTTCCATAATTGGATTATGGAATTTTTTTTGTTCTTTTATGAATCAATCTACGACCAAAAATAAAGTAAACTTTATAAATTTCTAAAATTACGTGATTTTATTGATAATTACTTTAATTATAACGCGTAATAAGAATTAAGAAATTATTTTAAAGAAAGGAAAAAAAAAAAAAAAAAAGGAAAAAAAAAAATTGTTTTTTTTCACATGCGTAAATAACCGTAAACTATAACGTCGTGACTCGTGATACATCAAAATCTTGAAAGAATAATAAATATATAAAGAATCATACGAAAAGATACGAAAAGATAAAAAATCCTAGTTTCGAGAAATAAAAGATTCCAGATATAGATTCCGTTATCTATTAGATAAGATGATTAATTATATTACAAAGAACACGGTTATTGGTTCAATACAAACACCAACAAGTGTCAAACCTGAAAGAATTCACTTAGAAAATTTTAGAATTTTAGATTTATTTAACTTAAAAATCTTAATATATTATATAACGTATATACAGTATATATAAAAAAAATTAATTTGAATTGTTTTGATCAATGATTTACATGTGACATAAAGCAATATTAACTAGAAAATTGTACAGATTAAATAAAACTAACCGAATTTATCGTGTAAAAAAGTGATACGGTTAAAAGAAAAAAAAATTTAAATAATATGAATCGTTATTATATTGAAAAAGGATCGAACAAGGCTGGAAAACCGTGTAACATCTTGATACCTTTTAAATACATACTGCGGACCGTACGACACTGCCGAAATTTTTAATTCCCAGAACTTCTTCGTATTGAAACGTATTACAAGGTTTAAAAAAATTATAAATTATCCGAAAAACTTGCCAATATACCCAAATGTTGTTCTTTGTTTATCAAGTACAAGTGATAAGGGTAAATCATATTTAAGCATGTTTAATATAATCCATCCTATTGGATAACACTCGGTCCATGAAACAAAATTCAAAAATTTCCCGGATCAAAATAAATCAATAAATTTAGGACAATGCAGAATTTTTTAAAACAGTTCATCGTTATCTATTATAAAATCGTGATCATTTCTTGAACACTGATTCGTTTAATGGTATGTTAATAGTTTTATTAATTTAACTTTTTATAGAATATTATAACTATGTGTTTTATATATTAGTTGGGATTTTTATTTCGTTTTTATTGTATAAATAAACTTTCTATACTTGTATGTATAAAGCTTGGTAATTTATTCTTTTTTTTTATTGAATGAACCTTTTGTTGTTACATAAAAAAAACAAATTTGGAATCATAAATTAGTTTTTGCCTTTTTTTTATTTAACTGGTTCTATTTTTTTTTTCTCTGAGAAATTTTCTTTGTTTCATATTTTTCATTTAAAAGAAAAAAAAAATAGTTCAAACACGTTCTTTTTTTCGAAAAGAATCTTTTAATTATTTTTTTTTTTATATATCATACACACATATATATATAATAAAAGGATAATCGAAAAATATATATATATATCTATCTTTTTTTTCAAAATACCAAGAATAATAACATTTCACACAGAAAAAAAAAAAAAAAAAGTACAATGAAGAATTTTCCAACTGAGGTTGTACAAAATATTGTTGCAAATCTTCAAGACGTTAAACATCCACACTATTTATTTTCAACCTTGATGGTTAGTAAAGAATGGTGTAAAGTATCAGTACCTTTCTTATGGGAATTAACATTAGATTATACGCCGGATAAATATAATTCATATAAATGTATAATAACATATTTATCGAATGCTGAAGAAGATTCAAGAAATTTTTTAAGAAATCATGGAATGGACTTATTATCATCTCCACCTTGGTCAACTTTTAATTATCCAATTTATTTAAAATCTATTAATTATCATCATTTGGCAATATTAATTCAATCATATTTATCAAAAACGAATGATAATAATAATGATGATTTTATATCAGCAAAAGAAAGGTTATTATTTCAAGAATTATGTAAATTATTTATGAAAAGGAGTAAATTTATAAGAAAAATTACTATTCCTGATGCTATTAATTTAGATGGTATTATGGATGATATACCTTTTATTACTCGTTATAATGGTTCAAGTAGATGTTTAAAAGGATTAAAAGAATTTTATTGTTATTGGAATTTTAGTGGAAATTTTTATAAATCAATTCTTAATATTTGTAAAAATATACAAATAATTAAAATTTATATTGATGCTTATTATGATGTGGAATCTTTAGCAAAATTAATTTCTTTACAATCAAATTTAAAACAATTAAAAATTCAAGTACAAGAGATTACTGTTGGAAATATTATAACGAATGATTATTGTACTCCTATATTTAATTCTATATTAGATCAAAAAGATTCTATACAAAAATTAGAATTGATTAATTTTTCTTTTCAATTTGCTGATAAAAAAACTTTAGAATCTTTAACTTGTTGTAAATATTTAAGATTTTTATCAATTTATCAATGTAAATTCTTAAATACTCAACAATTTTTATCTTTAAATGGTATTCCTGGATTACAAGAATTTTATTTTTGTCATAAAGATGATGATGATTTTCCTGAAGATTTAATTATAAGATTATTTCATTCAAATTTAAGAAAAATCAAATTATCTTATCATACATTGAATATTATCAATGCTATCATTTATAATTGTCCTGATTTAGAAATTTTAAAATTATCTACTCCTTTAAATCGTAGTTGTGTTTTAGATATTTTTTCTACTTGTAATCTATTAAAAGATTTTTCTTTTGAAGGTGAAGATGGTTATAATGAGAATGATTTATTAATTCAAATGAGCAAATTTGTTCCTCTTACTTTAGAAAATTTAGAAATTCAAATGTGTTTACAACATCCTTGGATCTTTTCTCCTGATTCTTTAAAAATTTTCTTGAAAGCTTCTAAAAATTTAAAATTATTAAGAATTATTCATAAAGAACCTCAACAAACTTTAGATCAACAATTTTCTAATCCTTTAACTCCAAAAAATTCTACTATGAAAACTTTAACAAAAGATCATTTGGATGTTATTAAAGAATCTGGTATTGGTCTTTATATGACAAGTGGAATTAAATTTAGTAAAAAATTATATCCAAATTATGTTCATACTGTAGTAATACCGAGAAGAATTTAAAAAAAGGGGGAGTTGATTATATATAGTAAATAGTTACTTTTGTAATATATAGATTTTTGTTTATTTTTTTTTATTTACCTTTTATAACGAAATAACGTGGGTAAAGTGTTTAACGAGCGATCATCATCTTAAATTTCAGCGATAGTAATTTTCATTGTTTTATTAGATTAAAAATTGTACATTGTAAATGTAAATTATTTTTATAGTGAAAGATATGTATCTATATATATATATATTTTTTTTAAATAAATTTTTTTTTAAAAAAAAATCTAAGCGGGAATAACGTGATAAACTGATAATGTACTTTTAAAGTAACTCACTCTGACGTGTCAAGATGTCATATAATTATTTTTAGACTTTTACCATATGCTTTTTTTTAATAATTTATTTATATTGATATCTTTTTATCTTTCTTTTCAACGTCCCTCTTCTAGTCTGTAATTCTCGTTTTTTTTTTTTTTAATATTTTATAACTTATATTAGGAAAAAAAAAAAAAAAAGAATGAACTCGTATCCCACATCAAATACTTTTTTGTGGGAACTTGGTAGTTTTCAACATTATATAAAAACAATATCAAATCAAAATAAAATTTATTCTCCAAAATTTTGGTTACCATCTTCTCCAACACAATGTAATAACACGTGTAGTAATTGTGGTGGTTTGAATGCAAATGTTAACCCAACCGACATTCAAGATTTCCTAGCCCAAGAAATTAATCCAAATAACGTTCAAGAAAGTTTCTTTCAATCCGTTCAAAAAGATTCAGACGCGACTCAAAATGCATCATCCTCAATCACATATAATTTCTGGCAATTTCGTATGTATCCAAATGGAAATATTGGTCATGAAAATTATATTTCACTTTTTTTAAAAGCAATACTAACTCCATATGAGAAATTACATAATATTACTTCAAGAAAACAAAAATTTTTATTGGAAATAGGAAAATTAGGTCCAACAGCGGTAATTAATAATTATGGTATAATTAATGTTCCAACGAGTAAACGAATTATTAAACAACAGATATTTGAATTTACTTTTGAATTCAATAAAGTTAATGTTACTTGTGGATTTCCTAAATTTTGTTGTTTGGATTTATTATTTCCTGATAAAGATAAATCAAAAGAAATTGATTTATTTGTACAAATAACTATATTAAGTGATGATTCCTCTCGATCAAATCATTTATTATTATTGGATGATTATACTATTAATAAACAAAAACAACAACGACAAGAAGAAGAAGAAGAAGAAGAAGTGAAGATTGGTGATACTAACGAAGGAATTTATGGGGATATTGAAGAATATTTTAAGAATGAATCATTTACTGATGTAGAATTCTTATTTGATTGTGGATCAACGTTAAAAGCTCATCGAATTATATTGGCTACAAGATGTAATTATTTTAAAACGATGTTTAAAAGTGGATTTAAAGAATCAACTCTTGATAAAGTTCCAATTCGTTTTGTGAGATATGAAGTATTTTATGTCATGTTATATTACATCTACACGGGAAGATTAATGGATTTAAATGAAGAAAATGCTTATGGGATATTAAGAGATTCGTATAAGCACTCCGATTTGATGGGATTAACCACTTTAAAAGAAATACTTGGTAAAAATATTGTAAAATTTATTGATAATGATAATTGGCATGAAATATTGACATTGGGTTGGCAATTTAATGATCTTTTACTTAGAACAAAGGGGTTGAAATATGTTAAAGAAAATTGGAATATTATTAAATATGGTGATAATTTACGTGATGTTTTAAATAACTCCGGCATCGATTGTATTGAAGAATTATTCTTGGTGGCTAACGGCACCAATCACATGGTTAGATGAAGGGATTTCGATTTTTTTTTTTTTGAATGTTTATAAATATTATATATGTTTGCATTGGAATCTTCTCCGACGTCAAATTTTAATATAATCTGTAAGTAATGAATGATATTGTATTAAATAAATATCACATTTAAATATTTTTATTTTACAAAATCTAACAGGTGAAGAATATAAATATTACTGTTAAATTTAGTACTTTATAAATAATTAATTAAATAAATTGGGTTAAGTTAAATAGAAGAATATGAAACTTCTATTAACTATTTAGGATTAGTTAAATTTTTAATATATTTCTCCCAATAGCTGGGTACTCCAATACAATCAGGTGCCGCTTTAATGGTATTAAGAAAAGCTATAAAATAAAATAAAATAAAATAAAGAATTTAATATCCGGTAGGGGCGTTTCAATATCAGACTTTTGACCGATATAGTTCTTGCCGGATATGGTTCGGCAATGTTTGGACAAAAATTTGCTAATGTAATCTAGTAATATCAATCTATTTAAAAACATACCTGGATAAACGTCACCATCATATTTTCCGAGAGGTGCTTTCAATATAAAATCGGGGAATCCCCAAGAATCAACGAGAGGAATGCATTCTTTTCTTATTTCCTTACATAATTTCAAATAACATTTTTTTATCATTTTAGCTTGTTCTCCATTGAAATATCCTTCTTCTAAAAATAATCCTAATGAATCATGAATTAAATGTATGGCCCATAAATTTCCTAATTTATTCAAAATGGGTACTAATTCCTTAAATTGACTGATTGTTGAATATCCTTTAATACCAATAATATATTCTGATAATGTAAATCTATACGAATATAATTCTCCTAATTTAATTAAATATACTTGATTATCATTCCACCTTTCTTCTTCTCCTGTCACTGATGAATTCAAACTTGTCGCAAGTGTTTCTATCTAAAAAATAAATTAAAATAAAATAAAATATTAAATCACTTTACATATTTTAATTATTTAACAATTAACTTATTAAATTACCTTCTTAGAACATAGCCAAGTATATATTTCCAATGTATAATCTAGATTTAATAATTGTCTTTCGTCTGACAAAGTACTTTTCGTAAATGAAAGTATTTGTTGTATGTCATTCAAAAATTCTACAGTTCCAGTGATTTTTTTACCCTGGGAAACTTGTTTAAGAGATCCCAAAAGATATCTCTAATAAGAAACAAAGGAGAGAAAGGTTTGGTATAAATTAAATAAAATTATTTAACGATAATTAAAATATTATTCTTTTTTAAATATACCGCTGTTTGCTGTATAAGCACAAAATTATCTCCTCCACCTATAATTAAATATAAATAAATAAATAAAATAAACTATACTTTTAATCAAAATCAACTCTAGCTTACCTGTAGTAACAACACCCCAATCTCCAATAGCTCCACCAATATTATTATAAGAAGAATAAGCATAACCTCCCATAGATCTACGAACTCTTTCTAAAACTTCACATCCCCACCATGTTAAAGTTGCTTTTAATCCTGAAGATATTGCATGCATATCAGGTAAATATGAAACGAATTCTTCTTGATTCGTTTGCGTTAATTTCATAATTCCTTCCCATTTGTTTATAATCATCCTATAAAAAAACACATTAATTTAGAAGAAAATTTTGTTGATACTGTAATATATTGATTTGAATTACCGATTTACTATTCCTATTACGTAGGTACTAGCAACACATGGCATCAATCTAACATGATGAGATTGATATTCCATAATTTGTTCGTCATTAGCTCCTTGTCTTCTAACACATCCATATCTACAAGCAATAGTAAGCATTTGTCCACATGTACTAATAGCTGTTCCTAATACAGAAAGTCTTTCTCCAATTAATGTGGAATAAGATATAGCAGGATTTATTGAAGGAATGTATTTTCCTTCTTTAGTAACTTTAGCCCATTTCATCATCATATTTGTTCTTGGAATACGAATATGCGAAAATTGTATCCATCCATTATCTAGTCCGTTTCTTCCATATTTTGCTCCTAAATCTCCAGCTGTTACTCCTGGCATTAATTTTCCTGTTTTTTTATCTCTTAATTGTACAATAAACCAATTTGTTCCACATTTTTTTCCATCAATAATTGTTTGACATATTGCTATTGTGTGTGTTGCAGTTTGTCCTGCCATTCCAATCCATCTAAATTAATTATATTCTTAAAAAAAAAAATAATAAACATAGAATATGGATTTAGCAAAAATTAATGAAATAAAATTACACTTTTGTAGCCGTTAAAGTTGGAGAATGAATGATAAATTCATCAGTTTCTCTATCATACGTTGCGGTTGTTTCCAATCCACGCAAAAAAGAACCATGTCCAAGTTCGGTCTTTAAATTAACAAAGTATATTATTAACTTTCAAAAAAAAAATGAAAAAAAATGAAAAAAAAAAACAATTTTCTTTAACTTATTAACTTACCATAGCAAAACATCCAATGATTTTCCAATTTAAGATATCATCAATATAAGCATCATATTGTTCGGCCGTGCCAAACAATTGAAACGATTGCAAAAATAAATCATCATGCACATAAATTTTCATATTAAAACTTTCCGAATACATACTATTTAAAATGAATATATTAATATACAAAAAAGAAAAACTAATAATCTTAAACAAAGGAAAAGAAATCTTACCACATGGCAAGTGCCAATGCTTTAAGCAATAATGGATTTTTCAATGATTTTCTTAATTGTCTATACCTAAAAATTTGTTTCATGGTACTATATAGGAAATAAACTTAGTAAGCCCCCCTTTTTTTTACCAACATTTCTTAAAGATTAAAAATAAAATAAAAAATGTTTCCTACAATTCACGCTGTTCGGGTATTGTTAAATCAAAAGGATGACCTCCCGGAAAGTAAAGATCCGGATCACGTTGAATTATCAGATACGCATCTTGCTATTTACATGAATAAAGGGTAATTATTACAAAATCAATCTTTACGAAAGCGAACCCGATATTCCTTACCAATGCTTCAGCGAATTCCTTATTACCCCAGAATAACCAATTCATATGCTTAACGCTGAACGAAGCATTTTCTCGTTCTCTTGATAAATCGATAGGACCTGTTGGCTGGGGTTGATTACTGATATGATTTTGAATGGTGGTTAATCGATCTAATGCGATATTTTTCTTGGACATTTTTTAATAAAAGAATGATTTAAAAGAAATAAATGAAGCGAATTGTGAACAGTATGATTTTATACCAAAATCTTTTTAAACCGGTTTTATTACTCCCCCAAAAAATTGTCAATCAACAATGGGGGGGAAATTAGTATAAAATCAAAAAAAATTTGTATTTCGCATTTTATTACTATATTTAGATAAATTCTGGAATCTCAATTCCTTTTACGCTTAGATTAAAATTTATCAATAATATGATGATCGGCAAGTAATCTAATTAAAAAACGGTGGCCGTTAAAATTGCTGTTTAATAAAATGTTTTGCAATAATATTATTATAATTCTGAATAAATTTTCCTTCGACAAGATCCTCGTTTGCCTTAAATTTCAAAGGTTTAGTCAAAATAGTTTTAGCATTAGAAAAGAAAATATCCAATGCATCAACATCTTTCAACGTATTATCATGACTAAAATGCAAATATTCTAACTTTTTTGGAATAAATCCAGAATTTGCCAATTTAACAATTCCTTCACTAATATCAATTTTATATCCTGGCATAGTATCACCATGTAAAGTTAGATTCTTTAAATGAGGATTTGAACATGTAATTTCATCTAATTTTAAAATAGTTTTAGAATTCACAGGAATGCTTAAAGAATTTAACTGAGTACAATTTTCAGCTATGGAAGTAAAAAGAGCAGGAGAATTATGTTTATCAGATACATAAGACCATTGTAAATAAATTTCTCGTAAAGTTGTTCCAGAATTTCTAACTATAATCACAAGTGATTCAATTGGTAATCCAACAAGATTCAATTCCAATTTCCAAAGTTTTTGAACTAGATTTAACGTAAGAGGCTCAAAATATTCTTTCCTAACACGTTCATAACTTTTAACGGTAAGAGATTCTAAGGGAGATTTAGCAAATATAGTAAGAGGCATTCTATAATGTCCTGAGAATTTTAAGTGCTTTAATGTGTTAACCTTATTTGAAAGAACATTAACAAGTAATGGCATTGAAACATGTGAACTAAGTGAGAAAGAAATTAATCCTTTCTTTTGAGTTTTGACTAAAGCATTTAATCCATTACTTTCAATACAACCACATTCAAGCTCAATCTCTTTAATATTATGACATATCTCAGCTAATCCAAAAAAGAATTCAGAAGGAAGACAAGCTTCACAATGTAATGATCTCAAACGGGATAATCCATGTTGTGCATTCGGAAGTTTTGTTAAAGAAATTAAAAATGAATCGCAATAATATAGGCTACTTATAACTGTATAATCATCCATGGATGGATTTTGATTTGTCGATATAAATATTTTCGATATTCGTCTGACTAAAGAAAAGAATTACTAATTCTCTAATAATAACATCCATTTTTTTAACCAAATCAACCGAATCGGGGTTTTCCTTCAACGTATTATCATTTTCTTGTAACCATATGGAAATCGCTCGATACATATATGGCAAACAGGTTGTCCTCAATAAACTTGCGTATGGAAAAAAAGTTTTCTTCGTTAGTGATTTACCAATAATCGATAATTCTAGAAGTTTATCTTTAGATTCTTGTGATAAATATGACAAATATATGTTTATCAATTTACTTTCATTTTTCGGCGATTTGGAATTTTGAAAAATTTTAAAAGGATTACTCCACAACATGCCGATTCCTACAATAAAAGAAATTCTGTTTATTAGAATTGCCGTATGAAGTGAGCGAATATATAAATTTTCGAAGATTTCCTCCCAGCATTCTGTAGGTAATTGAGACGGCATTTAAATATTTTAGACGAAATTTTTTTTATGGGATTGTTAACTGTTAAATAGGGGTTTTTTTTTTGATTTTTTAAAAAACTATTGTATAATGGAATACGCGCATCTTATTATTTTTATTATAAACTTTGTTGTACAGAGATTGTTCTTTAGATCTCGATTGTTTGACAGGAAATTACTAGTCAAATTCTGGAATTGCATTAATCAAAATGTCGATCAAATTCGATTATAAATATCAATGTACAGTAAATCATTATCGAAACAACGTTTACCTGTTACAGTAATTCAAAATTTTAAGAATGTCTTCACAATTTCCTACAATATTTAATTCAACATTTTTAACTTCAGGTTTAAGCAAAGGATTTTTCGAATTTGTTACTAAAGTTGGTGAAGCTAGAAGTAAACAGGTTTATAAAGAAAAAAAATTTTTAATTAAATTTTAAAGTTTAATCTATCATATTTCCTTAAATAATTATACATATAAATCAAATTATAGGAAGAAGATAGATATGTAACCGAGGAGCTTGCATATCTAAAAAATAAATTAAATCAACCAGATATTTCCACGGTATTTTAATAAAACTTTTTCAATATTTTAATGATCATTTGAAATAATACTAACCATTATTTTTTTTAGAATAAAATGAAAGATTATATCACAAGATTAGTTTATTGTGACATGTTAGGGCATAATGTTGAATTTGGTCATATTCATGCCGTTAAATTAGCTCAAAGTGCAAAAGGATTATGGGAGAAAAGAGTTGGTGAGTTACATTACTTATGGAATATAATCCATTTAGAGATTTATTAATAATAACCTAATATAAATAATGAAAAAAAATAAATAAATACTGTAGGATATCTTGCATGTTCATTATTCTTACATGAAACTCATGAACTCAGTATAATGTTAATTAATACAATACAAAAGGTAAATGAAAATCTCATTCATAAGTCCCAGATATTTAGCGAGAAAAGTATATAATATACGAGATACACAGCGATTAGTAATATAGTCCGAAGATGGGGATGGAAACGAGACAAGGAAATATAGGATATAGGGTTAAAACTTTTAGAAGTAAAAAGTTAATATATATATTTCTTTCTTTCTTAGGATTTAAGGAGTAGCAATTATTTAGAAGTATGTGCAGCACTGACGGCATTATGTCAGTTATTAAATACTGAAATGATTCCTGCAGTGTTTGGATTAGTTGAAGAAAAATTATCTCATCCAAAGTAATTATAGTGCTCTTTTGGAACTAATCTTTCCTCTATAATAAGCTGATTAACTTCTTGTTCATAAGAGATACAGTCCGGAAAAAAGCTATCATGGTTTTTCACAGATTATTTCATGACATGCCTGAAATGACGGTACATCTTGACGAGAAATTTCGTCAAATATTATCTGAAGGAGATCCAGGCGTATTAGGAGCCATTTTATGCCTTTTTATTGACCTTGTAAAGGTATCAAATTGATTTGTTTTTTAAAATCTAAATATTTTTAATTGAGAAGCGAAAATTTTTATATTAAATTGCTTTTTTTAGGAAGATCCAAGTAAATATAAGGATTTAGTTCCTGTACTCGTAAATATTCTTGAACAAGTTCTAGATAGATATTTGCCTAGAAATTATGATTATCATGGAGCTCCTGCACCTTGGATTCAAGTAAAAATTATTCAAATTTTGGGAATATTAGCGCAAGATGATGAAAAGTAATTTTAATTATTTAAGTGTTGCCTAGACTTATAAATAATCATATTAATTTAAATATTTTATAAGAATAAGCTCGGAAGTCGGACAATTAATTGTTCATACTTTGAAAAAGTCAGAAAATGGCGTGGATTGTTCTTACGGTATTGTTTTTTTTAGTCAGTTACTTGTTTCCTTTATAATTTCCATTATTTAACTTTTAATTAAAATTTTATAATAGCCATAATATTTGAATGTATTCGCGCCCTATCAAAATTACATCCACAGGTCTTGACAACGCTTATTCATAAACCCTCACATCTTAATCCACTAGGCATAATCACACGCTTTTTAAAATCACATAATCATAACCTAAAATATTTGGGATTAATTGCATTATCTGAGGTTGATCCTGTTTGGTGGGTTGAAGGTGAATGGTGGGGAGAGGAACAAATGAGAGTTATTGTAGATTGTTTAGAAGAGAAAGACGATTCTCTAAAAAGAAAAGTTTGTCTATTATTATTGATAAAATATTTCATATTTCTTTTGTTTTTATTCATATTTAACATGATTTATTAACAATTTTAATTAGACATTGGACTTATTATATAAGATGGTTAATCCACAAAATATTGTTATTATTGTGGAAAAAATGATCGAAGTATTACGTACAACTTCAACAACAGATGAATTTTTGCGGAAATTATTAGTTGAGAGGGTTATCGAGATTTCTGAAAAATATCCTTGAAATTCCTTTAGTCGTTTCTATTTTCTACTTTTCTTCAATGATTCTTTAACGAATTATATGTTCGATAATTTTGTTTTCACATTTGCTTCTAATTCAGAGTGGATGATAAAATCTATAATTACAGTATTTGAAATCGCTGGAAATTTGGTTGATGAAGAAACGAGAAATTTAGCGTTTTTGATTATAGCTAAAGATACTGATGATCCTGAGAAGAATAGTGAAATACGTAAATATGCTGTCGTAGAAGCAATAAAGGTCTTGGACAAAGATCCAAGTAATGTCTCATCGAGCTTGCTTATCTGGGCTGTCAAGGTATTTAACTTACATTGTAAATTTTTGGTACTGATTTTCCAAATTTGATTTTAAAAATATTTTTTTTTATAGGTATTGGGAGAATATATGGATCATTTAGATAAACAACACGGAGTCGTAATAAATAAACTGTGTGAATTACTGAATAAGGATTATGGTATGTATAACGTTTAGCTTTCATTTTATTCATAACATAATAATTTAACCTAATTTTTAATTTATTATGCGCATTTAAGTTAATCGTAGTCTTCAAATAGCAATAATTACCTCATTACTTAAATGTGTGTCAAAGACAAAAGATTGTCCAGACGACATTATGGAAGCTGTCATTAAATGCAGAGAATCATCGTCTGGAGATGTAAAACAAGTACGTATTATTTGATTTTATTGATTTTATTTTATTTATTTAATTGTTTTTTTTTTTTTGTTGAATGAATTAATGAATGAATTAATGAATTTTTTTCCTATTTTTTTTTTTGTAGAGAAGTCAGGAATTTGTTGTTTTAGCGAATGACTTTTTACTTTTAGACGAGATAATGAAACCATTTTCACATATCGAAGAATTCGCGGTACATAGAGTTTAATTCATTTATAAATTTTTAAACTGATTAAAATTCATAATCTATTTATTTTATAGATTGATGAGACACTTTCATTTCTTGATGAATTTGTTGAAGAGGCTGTGAAAAATGGGGCTAAACCTTATAATCCTATACCAATTGTTCGAAATAATGAAGCTTCTGGTAAGAATGTGAAAACTTTGTAATCAAATCATCTTAAAAATAATTTTAAAGCAAATATATAAATTTTTAAATAGAATCTGAAAAAAAACCAGCAGCAATACGATATGAAGCTTATGAAAAACCAATATTACCGTATAACCAAAGTAAACCAGTCGTTTCCAACATTTTATCGTTTAGTGAATCAAGATATGAAGATTCAGGACTTGCATCACCTCCAGTTGATGATAGTATGTTAACTAGTTGGATTGGAAGTCCTCCGGTAACTCCAGGTCAGTTAGCATGGATGAGTGTCTCGAAAGACTCAACATTTGGAGAATATGAAGAATTCGATGGAAAGTAAGTCAATCCGCAAATAATTTTTCTTTAATGGAAAGATAAACACTTATGTAAGTATTAAATTGATAGTCGACAAAATAGACAATCTTTAATGGCGTCTGTTGCGAAGATAGTAACTTCACCAAGTTCATTGAAATGGAGCCGTGCTGGATATAAACCAATTCAACAACAGTCATCGCGGTAATTTATTATGGTGTCAAATTGTTATATTATTAAATATTTGATCGTTTATATTTAAAATATTTTCTTATAATTTAGCAACGATGCTACTTCTCCAACATTATCGGCTATATCGAGTGAAGGGTAAGAAACATTAATGTAAGTGTAAACTTTTGATTATGTGGAGAATTTAATAAATTTATTAATTTGCTTTAAAGGACCTCAAATAATGTTCATCCATTTTTGAGAACATCAAGCAAGGTAAGCCGATAGTTTCTGTTTGGAATTAAAATATATTTATAATATTACATATGTATTTTATATATTAGACAACACCTGTAACATCGATAACTGCAAAGAATGTCGTCCCTTCTGAAAAAGATCGATTAGCATCAGCTTTATTGAGTGGAGTTGGAACCAATTCAGAATTGAATGCTTCAATTTCTAGACATTCTGTAAATGTTAATAGAAGTGGAAATCTCTCAAAGTTTCATCAACGAAAGAGCATAGTATGCAACATTTTAAATAAATATATTTAAATTTAGAAATATATTAAAATTTTTAATTTTTTATAGGGGACTTCACCGTATCATACAAGGACTGAATCTACTTTTTCAGAAATATATCATAATATAGAATCTCTGCATATAAATAGTAAGTGCATGATAATTTTTGTGTATTTTATTAGTACATTTATTGATATTAAAATAATATACGTTTTTTTTTTTAAAAAAAAAACTTCAGAGAATATTTTACAATATTTAAAACCTTTACAAATGACTATAAAAGATTATGAAAAAATTTGGACAGATTTATCTAATGAAAGACGAGAAGAAGTAATGGGCGAATTAGTTATAAGTAATATAGAAATCATAAAACAAAGATTAGAGGATGGAATAAATGAAAAAACTAATGAGTTTGGAAATGGCGGTTTTGGTGATAATCTAAGTGGAAAAGGAAGTTGGAAAATTGTTGAAGTTATTGGTAAAGAAGCTATTGCGGCATCTCAGTATAATCAGATGAACAGTAGTACATTATCATTGAGTGAAAATATAATTTTAATGCATTTTAAGGTTCAACCTTTACATTGTGTTTTTACAATTAGAAGTGATATTGAAGAAATTATTGATAGCATTACAGAAGAAATGAAACCTTATTTTGTATGGAATGAATAATGGTTTTATATTTTCTTAATTATTTATTTTAAAATAGTTATTATGTAATATAATAGGATTTGTATTTGATTTTTTTTTTAATTTATGTACAATTTTAAAAACTAAATTTAAAATCCGTGATCCATATTTGCTTATAAATATTAAGAAAATACATTATTTTAAAATTACCATATACAGTTACTGTTTTTGCATTTGTATTAGTATAATTCCATACCATTCAATATTTAAAAAATAATTTATCATTCTTTATCATTAAAAACTTATATAATATAATTTGGTTTAGTATTTTTAACCATTATTCAGAATGATTTATTTTAAATGCCATTTCTAATTTCTTTTCATATATATGCCCAAGTTTTTACTTCAATACCTAATTTTAGATAAGTTAAAATTAATATTAATATAATTTAATATATCATTTTAGTTCTTTAGGCCTATTTAACTAATATTTAATCCTAATTCTAATTCTAACCCTAATTTATTATCCATTCCTTTACAGAGAGCCTTTAAAATAATGGCAAGGAAACCTTCTCCAAGTATGTAATTGGTGGTTTTTGACTTGTTTTCACAGCATGAATATAATATGCTTCTAAGAACAACATGCGACTGTTTTCTCCTGCTTCAATTACTCCATGACTAAACTGTTCCAACAGTGTGTCCAAACAATCTTCAAAACCAATTTCAATAATTCCTTTTAATGCTCCAGATGCAAGGATGGGATCAGAAGAACGCGTGTAAAGAAGATCCGTATGACCAGCCGAGACGGTTAGCAAGATGGTCTTTTTGCTTTTTACTAAAATTGCGAATCTTTTGCGTAGCCAAGCCGACATTGATGAGATCAACTCCAGCTTGAGCAAGAGATCCCCATAGGGAAATTCCTAAATATAAATTCCTTCGGGATCAAGCTGGTAAAAGTTCAAATGCAAGTCTTGTCAATCTAAATACGCAGGAAATAAATAATACTAGTGCATCCTGGCAGATCGAGTGTCTCTAACCTCCCGAGAAAAGAAATTGACAATCTTTCCGTTTGTGCTAAGAAGGTCATTGAAAAATCATGCCACATGATATTCCGAATTTGACTTCTCCATCGAACAAAGTAAATCTCTTCACTAGTAGTCAATATCTTTTCAAGTAACTCGTATGCTTCATCAAATTGAGATTTCTGTTTCATTTTTATCAAATAAACTCCCTATAAAATTATTATCTGATAAGGAATTTTGCTGTAATAGCGATTCAATTGATTCAAAGACTTTATTCCAGGATTGAGTTCGCATATCTTCGTGTTCAACTTGACTTGAAAATCCCAAACCTGTTTTTTTCGCTCTAATTGTTAATTTGACTGCCTCAGATAAAAATTAACCAATTTTATCATCCTGAATTTTTTTCAAAATTTGTTGGACGTAAGGTGTTGCCAGTTGCCACTACTATTCCGCTGACGCCTACAGATATAAGGACATAGATCTTTTTTTGTTCTTAGCTCCCCCACGAGTCGTGTTTTGCAGAATCCTGAGCATTTGAATGATTGTTAAGTAAGGAGCATATGGTTTAACTCCATTGCGCCATACGCTTTAGTACTCTTTAATTCAGTATCAACTGGAAAAAAAAATTGCAAGATGCACATAAAATAAGTTGATTAATAAGAGAAAACTAGTATCTAGTAATGCAGAATCATCAATAATCTTGCGTTAACCATTCAGTAATTGATTACAACTCACTTACCGGTTGCAATAGGTTATTCTACGATAAAGTGTTGTGATTTTTGGAAGGTATTTTACGTTAAAAAGTAGGAAAGAATTATTGGTAAATATAAAAACGCGAGCAAAAATGAAGCATTGAAGTCAAGAACATTAATTTATTTTTCAATTGTGTGAAAACATACGAGAAACTAGTATATTTCTCAGGTACGTTACCATTGCCGTATTTGAGGAGTTCTCCCAAAACAGGCACTTGTTGTTAAATTTTTTATTTGTGATTCAGAACTCCAGCTCGAAAGGCGTTGAAATTCTCGACAGAAAGCAATTACAGGAAATTACAGGAGGGGTAGAAGCCGAAGCTGAAGTTGAAGCAGAAGACATGCTGTTTATGGTTTCACAAGTTGTCCCGAAAGAGAGAAAATTTTTCTTTTGTATGATCAAGCGAAAAAATTGATAAGAAACTGGGATATCGACTGTAGCACAGATTGATCTGATTGACCGATTTTTATTTTGATTAAATATACAAAAATGGTAAATTGTAATAATTAAACGATTAAAAATATGTTTAAAGTTGACAGTTACTATCTAACTTTCTGTAAAATATGTATCATGTATTAATACTAATTGATGGAAAAATTGCTGCTCTGCGACTGAACTTTATAAAAATATAAAAGTAGTAGTATTAATTACTACAGATCATTTTTACAAAACAAAGGAAGACTCCTATTGATTGAGATAAAAATTAAACCGAGAATAGATGAAGATAGTTACAAACTAAAAAAATTATGATCAGAAATTCAAAAATTAAGTTGTTTAAACAACAACAAAAAAAAAATTAAATTCCTGCCAAATTTATTATTTTGGTTTTCATATTATTCCACTTATTTTATATGATGGAATTTATTATATAACAATTACTGTAAAAAAAACTTGATAATTTTAATGATATTATTTTAATACTAGATCGGCGAACATTTTACTGCGCCAGAGCTTTACGCTAAAGTGAAAAAATGCCAAATTTTTATTTAAATTATGATTAAATAATGAATTCTAAATTTGTTTTTTTTTTACAATTATTTCTTTAAAGATCTTAAAGATCTAAAAGAAGAAGAAAATGAAGTATATGTAGGGCAATAAGATATTTTAGATTTAAGTAATATATCAGAATAATCCCAAAGTTTTTTTGCTAAAGCTTCATTTAATGCTTTATCATTAGGTTTAACTTCTTTACAATTTTCGTAGTAATTATAACCAAAATGATGTACACCTTTTGAGAAAGTTGGAATTAAAATATTTAAAGCACCATAATCGGGTGACTTAGCAAATAGCATACATAAATTATGAAATAGTTTCTTGTTGAATTTTCTATTTTTGTTGTAAAGATGAGATACTTTGGATTTTATTAAACCTGGATAAATTGCAAGCGACAATACATCTGTTAATTAGGAAGAAAAAAAAGAAAGGAAGGAAGGAATAATATGTTGTTAAATGTTTCTCAACAAATTAGAGAGAAGAAGATAATGGAAAGAACCACTTACTGGTGCCACGCAATCTTTTATTCAGTTCATTACTAAAAATCACTCCCTAAATAATACAAGTATTATATAATATTAATTAAAAATTTATTTTGTTTATTAACAAAAATAAAACTTCGAAATTACTTACCATTAATTTGGTGTTTACGTAGATATGACAAGCGGATTTATGACCATGAAAATTGTCAAAGTCAATCGTCCCTAATCTATGTTCTTTTGAATTGGTATTAATAATTTTACAAGGGAATTCAGGAGATGCAGATTTCTTTAACGTATCCAATAACAAATTCGTTAAGAGAAATTGAGACAAATAATTAACCTATAAAATAAATAATATTGAGAAAAAAAAAAAAAANGAAAAAAAGTTTTAAAAAATATATATTTATTTAAAAGAAAGATTTTTTTTTTAAAGTATAACGATTCTTTACCTGAAAAGTCACTTCGAAATTATTCTTGGTATTCTTGGGTTGCATCAATTCTATCGGAGCAGAACCTAAAAATATTAATTAATATAATAATTAGTTTGTAATTATAATATAAAAAAAAGATTTCGATCATTAGCGTACCAGCATTATTAAATAATAAATGCAATTCACCGACTTCTTTAATAAATTTTTCAGCGAATGATTTAACACTTGTCAAATCGGCAAGATCCATATCCCATACTTCAACATTATTATGATGTCCATTTCTTGATGAAATAAAATCTAACGTTGCTTCTCCTTTAGCTCGATTTCTTACGGCTAAAATTAATTTTTTTGGATTATAAGATGCGATAAAGGCAGCTAAACTTTTACCTACACCTATTATTTTTAAAAAGGGAGTAGTGAGAATTTTGCTCAAAGGGAGCAAAAAATAATAATAATAATAATAATAATTTTTCTAAAAAAAAAGTGCATACCGGTAGTTGCTCCGGTAATAATAACGACTTTTCCAGTTAAATCAGGATTCTCGAATAAAGATTGTTTAGAACCCATTCCACAGAGTTTTAAAGTTTTGATAACTTAATTTTTTTTAGCAAAAGTAAGAGAGAAATTTCAAAATTTATAAAAAAAATGAAAAAAAAAGAAAAAGGGTTATAAATTCCGAAGTAAACTTGAAAAAAAATCCCTTCAAAAAAAGACAACTTTGGATATATATATACTTTAATACTTTTATACACAGAATGTGTAAATCGGGACTAGATTTGAACAAAAGCAAAGTGTCACAATAAATTTTTTGCAAATCGCATTATTATTTATTAAGATGAATAACAATGTTATATTTTTTCTTTGACGCAGACATTCTATGCATTTAATATAAATAGAAATTAAATATACATTGAAAAAACGGTAAAGGACAATTTTTTTAAATTCGAACAGTTTGATTTCATTGTTATATTTGGGCTTATTATACGAACAAAAGCGGATTGGAGCGAACGATTGTCTTGATTTGTATCATAAATAAAGGCAAATTCATGACAATATTTCGGTATTAACCTTATTTACATAATTGATAAGCGATCAATTTATGCTTATCAGTCTTAGTACCGCAACGTGACGGTCGAAAACGACTATGCGAGATCCTACGTTATCATGATTTATATATTTATAAGCTCCATTCTCGTTATATTTGGTTTAGTATATCAGTAGCACATCTAGAAAATATTCGCGTAAAATATCTGGTATTCTGGCAATTTAAATATAATCGCTTTATTCGCTTCAAATGTCGTTGGCGTTACTCCAAATATGGTACTACTACAATGATTGGTTCATATGAATAAACATCATTATCGGTCATAATCCATCATTTAATCTACGCACAAAATTTATTCCTTAAAGGTATTTACATTTTTGTATTTAAATAAATAATTTTTTTTTTTTTTTAGTAGAGACAAAATCATTAAAAAAAAAATATTACATAAAAAAAAGATCACCTGTTCGATTTCTTTGTTTTTATTTACCACACAAGCCCCATTTCGGAATTTTTCAGATGATTACGACGATTCTGGATTTTCTAGAACTGATCATCATCGCAGAAATTTAGTATTTAATTAACCATAAAAATCCACATTAGGGACATTTCGGGATGGATCAGGAATGGATAATGGATAACCGATAACGGCTCGGAAAATGTGCCTTCAATAAGAAGAATAATCAACATTTAAGTATTATATGATAATACAAAATTTTATTCCCCATATTTTTTTTATGTAGAAAAAAAAAAGAAAAGACTTTCAAAGGAGAATCAAAGGATTGAATTAATGCTGATCATAACTGCACAATTCCGAAAACAGCGGTAAATTGACTTATTAAAAATATCCTAATAAAGCCTAGGTCTTGTTAATCTATCATTGACAGGACATTTGAATCGACAAGAATTTCTTATTTCTTAATTTTATTGATTTACAATTTAAATTTAAGTCGAAAAATTGAAACACAGAAGGGTATCATGAATTGTGTCTTAAATGAACTTTTTATTATTTTATTGATTACGAGTATATATATATATGCATATCCTAATGTATCTTTGTACGCATATATAGTATTGCATGTACTATAATCGGATTATCGGAATTTGAATTCCATGCATTTTAATTTGTTCATTGGTACCCTTAATCCCTTATTCAAAAAAAAAATAAAATAAAATAAAATAAACAAATAAATAAAATCTCCCATTTACTGCAAAGAAAGTAGTGTAATCAACTTTATTACTAAATAAGAATTTCCGCAACCTTACCTTTGATCCATCGGCTAAGTCATGATCACACCTATTAAAGAACTTAGATTTTGTTACTTCTGTAATAAAAAGATATTTTTTATCTTCGTTGAAATTGTTTTAATACGTTCAGCTAATAGATTTATATTTGTTTTTTGGAATTGGTTGATTTTATTAGTTGAAATTGGTGCTAAAAGAGAAAATGATATGAAAAAAGGCGAATGATGTAAAAAAAGAATACGAATAAGTGTTGCAATGAATGGATTTAATTTTTTTTATTTATAAGTAAAAAACATTGATCGGTCATACAAGATGCATGAGTTCCGTGTGAAAATTTTTTATAATTCTGGCCGGAATTAAAATAATTTACAGAAAATATAAATGATTGACGAAGTTCAAAGATTTTCCGATAGTATTGCGCTAGTTTCTTTCTTCTCTTTCTCCTATAAGAGGATCATTTGTATTCCTGCTACGGAAATCATTAAACTCTTCATTTGCTCGCACGGTTGTTCCAACTTAAAAATAATTTTTTTTTTATGATATATTAAATTCGAATTCTATTTACTACAAACAACAATTTCATGAGCTTTTAATTAATCAACCCCTAAAATTATTGCTATAATAATTTGCCAAGTTAATTAAGTTAATTATTTTGAGTTAATCTATTCATTTTTATTCTTTATTCATTTATAATTAGAAAACTAAAAATAACGAAAGAATTGTTGATTCAAATGAAAATTTTTCAGTAATTAATGAAATTCAGTGATTTAACGTGATATTAATATTAAATTTATGTTAGATTATTGACGCTAAAATGAATTATGATGTTATTCTTCAAACACCTATGTCTTCAATATTATTTGATTTGTTGACAAAATTTAAAGAAAAACAATTACAGGCTGTTGGTGTCAAGTTCATATTGCCGAATTTAAGATAATACCAGAAGAATTAATAGATACTGAATATGTGAAAAAAAAAGAGAATATTTTGTAATAAGAGCATTTCTTAAAAATTGTTCTTAAACTATAAACTTAAAATCGTACTTGAAATTTTTTTTTTTAATATTTATTTCAATCATTATTATAGACTTCATATTAATGAGGTTCCTATGCACTTTACTAGCCTTAATAAAAATAAAAATAAACAATAGATGAGAAGATTCCTCAGCAAGTATAATATAACTAGATATTAATCAGTTTCTTGTATATATAAAGAAAGGTACATAACTAGTTTCTCCCTCAGAATTAGTAGACCTTTATTAAGAAAACTTCATATACGTTCAAAAGATATCTACCAACATTTTTCCTCTGACATGTCCAGCACTCCTCTGCTCCTTGAATCTATTAAAATTCATCTTTACTAAAGTTATCAAAAAAAACCTCGGTTTCAATTTTAATTATATAAAATATATTTAATTGAGATTTTATAATTTTAATAAACGTTAGATCTATAAATTATTTATATTTTTTTTTTGTTTTTAAGTAGTTAAGTAATTTATCGATAAGATATTTATCTACGATAATATTAATTTGTCATTAAGGGTAATTTTTTCTTCTATTTTTTCTTCTATTTCTTTTTGGGGGGGTCTAAAGCCGGGTTCGATCACGTAATTTTTGGCCGGAATTACAGCGTTAAGAAATTAACTATGTGACAAATGATGTGTGCCAGGGAGTGACAAATTGTATAGTGTATCACGTGATGAACGGAGAATTTAATGCATATAATGCGTGCAAAATATCAAAAAAGTGAAATTTTTGTAGCAAGTTAACAACATGGGGAGGGTCAAGTCTTATACTTTGCTATAGTAAGCATTTTTTAATGTCATTTTGTAATTGGGTACCAGTATATACTGTAAATTTGAATAGCTGATAATAATACAATTTGTGAATTTTATTTCTGTAATTTTTTTCTTTAAAGTAATTATTGCTAAAAGTATCTAATAAACTATAATTTTTTACTCAAATTTCCTAAAGTATATAGCTTATAAATTACAGTTGATTTAATATCTCCTTGTTCCCAAATATATCATTCGGACTCTGATATCACAAGTGTACCATTTAGTTTTGTTGTATGTTGGGAACTTGATTTTAACCCATTCCTATAAATAAAATTTTTTATATAATTATTTTTCTCATTACAATACACTTAATATAAGTTATCATTTCTTGTAATCCTTCATTATTTATAGGATCATCGTTTTTACGTCTTTTTTCGCTCTTTCTTCTTCGAGAACGGCGTTGTGTCCATCCATTAATATTTTTATTCTTTACAGAAGGCGTTGGAGGCTTTGGCCACAGGATTTAAAATCTTTCAATCTTTCTGAATACCGTAGTGCCTTCTTGTATATGAACTTGATGATCAGAATAGTATTAAATAATAACATGCTAATTGCATATGAACGAAAATTGGTAATTTGTTAAAGATTTAAAAAATAAAGGTAAATATAAAATAATTTACACAGTTAATCTTGCTGATTTTTTAAATGCTTGATGGCTTGTTGATTAACTAAAGCTATTTCTTATAATAATCCTTCAATTGATATGATGGTTGAAACATCATTTTCAATTCAATGAAAAATAGATTTCAATAACGTGCCACGGAATTTCACAACGGCTTTACTAAAACTCGATCAACCAAATAGTATAAAGCGTGAAGGACCAATTTTTCCCAAGTTTTTCTTGCATATTTATCCCAACCAAACAAACTTGAGTAATTTCTTTGATTTAGAAAGTCTGGTTATGTGATATCACTAAATACTTTAAAAAAAACAGTATCCTTCCCCTGAAAATACCTTTGAGACATGTTCCGAGATTCCAGAAAGTCGTAAGAAGAAAAGAAATTAATCATATTGGATTATGCTCGTAATGTGAATACATTATTCTTAATTTAATCTAAAAAAAAGGTTTCGGAGTTGTCTCAATTTGAAGAAGTCCCTAAAAATAAAAATAATACATTAATTAGTTAACGTTCTTAAAAGAAAAAGTTAAAGCAAATACTTTTTCTCTCCTAATTACCTTCTCTAAAAAATACAATAACGCTCCTAAGAACCCCGTTCCCAGGGAAAACCCTAAAATTTGATTATCAGTAAATCGGCTCGATAAGATATAAGCATATAACTATATGATCTACATTTTTTTTTAGACAATGAAACTCCAGTTCTAATGGAATCTGAATTAAATAAATTAAATATCTCTGATAAAGATTCTAATTCAATAAGCATCAATCCTAAAAATTGTTCTTATTGTAATAAACCATTTACCGAAGAATTATGGTGTAAAGAATGTGATCCTCGTTGCATGATAGAAGGATGGACCAGTGGAAATCATGATATTGATAAATTTATCAAAGATACAATTTATAATGCAAGGAATTATCATCCTTTATACAATAGTGAATTTGTTGAATGGGTACCGTTTGATAGATTCAAAGATATAAAACAAATTGGTGAAGGTGGATTTGCCAAAGTGTATACTGCAACATGGATTGATGGCAAGGCAAATTATACTAAAGAAGATGATGGAAGTTGGAAAAAAAAAGAACCTAAACCTTTAAATGTTGCTTTGAAAAAGTTAAATGGATCACAGAACATGTCAGTTGAATATTTAAACGAGGTATTTTATGTTAAATTTGTACATATAATATATTTTTTTTATTAATTAATGTTTTAACTATTAATTTGATTAAATTTAATGTAAATAATAGCTTAAAACACATTGGAAGATTTATTCAGAAAGTTCTTATGATTTAAATTTATATGGAATTACCAAAGATCCGGAAACTAAAGAATTTATGATGATTATGAAATATGCAGAAATAGGAAGTTTGAGACACGTTCTTTCAAGTAATTTTAAAAATATTTTATGGAAGGAGAAAATTTATGATTTATTTAGAATATTACGCGACCTTAAACTTTTACATGAATTAGGATATTTCCATAAAGATTTTCATAGTGGGAATATATTACAGACGAGATATGAGGGTACCACTACTAGTATTTCTTATGTTGTAGATTTTGGATTATCTGGACCATCCAATAATCAAAAATCAGATGGTAATATATGTGGAGTATTGCCATATATTGCGCCAGAAGTTTTGAATGGACAAGCATATACATTTTCTTCTGATATTTATAGTGTTGGTATAATCATGACGGAATTATCATCTGGAAAACCGCCTTTTCATAATAGAAAACATAATGCTAGCTTAGCATTAGCAATATGTAAGGGATTAAGACCAGAATTTGGTAAAGGAACTCCTGAAATATATAAGAAATTAGCTTATAGATGTATGGACGCTAGTCCAGATAAAAGACCAACAGTTCAAGAGGTATTTGAAATGGTAAATTTTTGGGATAATAATATTAAAAGCAGTTATGTAGATAAATTTGGTTATAAAGGAAGAGAAATTCAAACCATATTTAAAGAAGCTGATAAGGAAATACCAAATATTTCAACACCGTATAAAAAAGATCCTGATGCTACATATACCAGTAGAGCATTTACATTTAGTAATTTACCAAAACCCATTAATTCGTCTATTATCACTTCATATATTAATGGAGGTATTGTGTTTAAAATTTTTTATCATCAAATCATTAATCCGATAATCACTAATTTTGTTATTTTACTAATAGATGTTCAAGATTCTCAATTACTTGACTTACAATTAAATGGTAATGTTAATGTATTATGTATATTTACAGTATTCCAAATACTAATTTTTTGTTCATAATAGATATCGATGATGATAACTGATATTTCAAATTCTTTGTTGGAATTTGCCTCAAGTTGACAATTGGCCTAAATTATCAGGCCATTATTACTGTATATTGTATAATAATTATTTTGATTTGGGCATATTATGACTTGAGGCACAATAAATTTGAAAAAAGGTAATGAGTAAAATATTTACCATGAAAAGACATAAAATTCTTTAATTCTTTGGTTGTGAAAGAAAATGCAAGTATTTATATACACGATTTAGATTTTATAAAATTGCGTATGTGACAAATAATTGTGTGACAAATAGGTTTTCACTCACCGAAAAGTCCCTAGAGGGGTGTGACTCGGGTGACAAATATTTTTTACGATGATCCTCCGCTTCCGTGTTTGAGTATCAAAACGACGAAACGTGTTTTTTGAAAAGAGTAAAGATTTGTCATTAAACATTAATTTTAACATGTCCAATTTTTGTTTGCTAAGCACTCCTGGCCCGAATTATGCCAAATTTGACCGGCGTTATTATGCCTTTGGCCAGAATTATATTCAAATAATTAATTCAGGCAAAAACTACTAAATTTTCAAGAAATTATAAACCCGGCTTTCAAATTTCTTTCTATTAATAAGCGGTTTAAAAAGTCGGTATATGATATTCGGACCTTCCTCAGTACAAATCTCTCGATTACAGACATCGAGGTTCGATCCTACTTTTCAATGCTTACCACAAGATCTTCTTGGCCCAAATCAATGGTCCATTCTATTCAGGGTCCTCTGATGGATCTGACAGTTCTGGGAGTTAAGTGCGGCTTTGTTAAAGGTGTAAATCGGGATACTCTCTGGATGGTGCTACCTCTATCTCAAGTATATTGCTGGGTGTCTGTAGGGGTTTTAAATTAGTTTTACTATTTTTGACGAGATCTTTTTTGTAATTTGTATCTCAGTATGAGAGTAATTAAAATGCTTAACTTTTTTTAGATTGTATATTAATAAGCGGGTTCAAAATATTCAGATATGAAAAAATTGATTAAACTTATTCAAGAATATAACTATAAATTTTTTATATATTACCGATGAAAATGATCAACGAAACGTTTTAAAATATTACTGTATTATTAATAATTTCTGTCATCATATGCATTAAAATAATATACTAATTCAAATATATCCAACGATTTGTACAATGTGATCTCACATGCCTTTAATTAATGATATCATGTATTATTTCATAATTTGTAATCAATTTCTTAAATTAATTATATGGTATAGTGTTTCATATTTTTTAGATATAAACAGCGACTTTCGAACTTTCTTTTCCAATAATTGTTGAAAAAAAGGTATTAAAAATGTCCAATCCAAAAATCAAAGTTGGTGATCGTATTCCCGATGATCTATATTTTGGAGTATTAAATGAAGGTGAAGAACTACCTCATAAAGTTACTACTAAGGATATTTTCAGTGGAAAGAAAGTCGTCCTTTTTGGAATTCCCGGTATATATAAATTTTATTTCTGTACAACAAAACCTCGAAGTTTTAAAACCATTTTTTGATAATTAACCAATCTCGTTTATTATAAAATTAGGTGCTTACACTTCTCTGTGTAGCTCAAAACACTTGCCTCAATTCGTTGATAAATCAGATGCTTTAAAGGCCAAGGGTGTTGATACTATCGCGTGTACTGCAGTAAACGGTAAGCTTTTATTTAACACTTTTTATTTAAAACTATTTTTTAATTTATTAATCTTTTACTTTTAGACCCTTATGTCTTGCGCGAATGGGCAATAAGTCGTAATAATCATGGCAAAGTTCTCATGTTAGGGGATGGAGAAGCATCATTTCATGGTGAATTAGGTCTTCTTCAAAAAATACCTCTTTTTGGTGAACGTGGAGTGCGTTATTCGATGTATGTAGATAATGGTGTTATTAAAGTATTAAACATCGAAGAACCCGGTCCTCTTAGTTATAAAGTCAGTGGTCCTGATCATATGTTGCAAGATTTGCAAAATTTGGGATTGTGAAGTGTGTTGTATTTGAAAATTTATATATTGAACTAAATTTTAGTAAATAAATATGATTATTAAAATATAAAATATTTCGTCATAAAATTATGTAATGTTTGATTACAAATCATGTTAATCGTTACACGATTCAAAAAAAATCTATAAAAACCTTTAAAATAGGCAAAATCGTCTAAAACGAAAAAAAAAAATGGATTCTAAAATTTCTCAAGTTCAACTTTTAAGAACCAAACCAACATTAACGACTTTACCTTCAGAACTCTATGATTTAATCTTCGCAAATTGTAATTTGATAGATTTACATTTCAAACTTCGATATGCAAATAAATTATTTTATAATTTAGTTCCACCATTCATTCTCTATCAATTACGTACATCACTTTTATCCCATCCTTCATTACAAAATTATCATCAAGAAGTTTTTATCTCAAAAAATATTTTAAATATTAAATTAACATCAAAAATTCCTCCTTTCGAAATTTTTCCTTGGACAATTAAAATGAAATTGTGTACGAGTGTTGATAGAGTTGTTAGTATGATTGTTAAAGTTGTTAAACATTTTGAAAAAATTAATAAAATTGGTACAGAAAATAATATTAATAGCATGGAAATTTCTTTAAGAAAGAAATGGACTTGGATTAATTGTTAAAATTTATAATAGACATTAGATAATAATACATTTAATTTTTAACATTATCATTATTAAAAAATTGTCGTAAATATTTGGCTTCTTTTTCCATTTCTTCGAAACTTCTAGGAGTTCTTTCTTCATTGTCAACTTTAGAGGCTTTATCAATTTCTGTATAAATATCATCGTTATTCATCCAATCTCCTGCTTTTCTTGGAATTATGTGTAGATGACAATGTGGTACCTGATAATATATTAAAACAATAATTAATAAGTAATAATCATTAAAATTATGTATATTGTGAAAACATACTGTTTGTCCCGCTTCGGGTCCATCCTTCATTTTTTAAAAAAAAAAATCAAAATTATTAATATATTGATGTTTGAAAAACTGACGTTTTTTTAATTATAATTACCTGAATCGCAAAAGTCAATGAGGTTCCTTGATATTCTCTTTCGATAACTTTACCAATTTTTTGTGCACTCAAAAATAAATCACACACCTAAAATCAGAAAAGTTTAATAAAAATGAATTTTTATTCACCATGTTAATAATCCATTCATTCATTCTTACTTCATCAGAATTCAAATCACTATATCTTTGAACTAGACGAATTGGCGCTAATAAAACATCTAATTAATATTCATATATTAAAGAAATTATATCTATAAATAATAATAAAATATATATAGTTTTAAAGGATACGACCACTGTTATATTATTTAAAAGAAGGATGAGTTGATGAAATTAATAAAAACAATGCTTTATTCATTAAATTAGTATTTATGGTTACTTACGCGGCAACTGGTTTTAAGTTAACAAATCCAAAACATTGCTTAGAAAGAAAAAATACTTGACTTGAATGAATTATATGTTGTCCAAACTTGTATGTTGACATTTTATTTAAATGAATGAAAAAAAAATACTCAGAAATTTATAAAAATTTCACCGTCCATCCGGGTAATCTCGATCCGAAAAGATATCCGACAAGACGGATAATCTTTAAACGCAAATTTAGTTATTCATGACGTCATATAACTGTAGTTTGTACTAATAAATGAAAGAAAAAAGAATCGCATCGTCATTATTACGGAAGTAGATGGTGAGGAACTATATCGTCGTAATTTACGCTTCTATGATCCGTAATCGGATAAACGGATAGCTCAACCAAACAGAATCCGTTCCGAGACATACGTTAAGACAATCAGCTACCTCTGGTAACAACACTCGTGCGCAAGATTTGTTGCATGGCATATAGATGCTGATGATGATGATGTGGACGATTCCAGAATTCAATGCCAAAAAATTTAGCACACTTTGTTCCAGGAAGCATGTCGAGCAGAGGTGCGTGCTACTAAGGCCAATCAACTATGGGAAAACCTTTGAGGAAGCGATCAATCGGTCAGAAATCAATACAATAGACATCTTCCAGGCGGATTTACTAAGGACACTTTGCAAATGCTATTTCCGCTTCAACAGACATTTTGATCACGTGTAAGACCTGGCTGTGACTTTCACGTGACTACGCATATTGCATTTTTTACGCGATTTTTTTTAATCTGTAATTATTACAGAAGCAAAAGATTTAAAGACAACAAAAGCCTAGGTGTAATATTACAGTGACACTTTCCCAAGTGCACCCCCCTGGGTCCATAGTAAAAAAAATAGCAGAATATGCACTTAGAGAGGATTTGCATTTATAGAGAGTATAATATATAGAGCTCTTATAAGCTGGGATCAAGCCTACCGTGCACTTGAAGAGAATTTATATAATGTATGCACTTACATAGAGTTATCTCCACGGAAAAGCAACTAATATTCTAAATAATTGGAACGAAAGTATCAAAGTTGTGAGTCAAAAAAGTATTGTACAGTTACAATCCGTAAAAGGTGGTGCTTCTTTACTTTCAAGCTGTTTGAAATTTTCCTGTTTAAGATCTGGCTTTTGGAAGAGGAAGAACCAGCTACGTACCTTTCTTAAACATCAAACAACTTGTCTGTTAGAAGTTGACTCTTTTATTGGATTGCTGCGGTAGTCTATTTCTATTCTCTAGATTGTTGAGAGTAATGAGTGCAAACTTTCTTTAGTCATTTTATGAACTGCTGACTCACGCCTCTTTTTTTTTTTTTTTTTAGACAATGGACAAGAAACGTTAAGAGAATTGACAGACGGGCGAAAAAATGAGCGGAACAACAGGAGAATATTTACCAACGAGATGTTAATCAAGATTCAACGAACTCCAATGATATTGATATAGAAAGAATTGAAAACATTGTTAATCCAATAAAATCACGCGAGGTTCTTTTTGGTTCATCTAAGATTTTATTTTTCTTATACTTTACTTAATACTTTTATTAGAAATAATATAAAAATTCTATTCTATTTATTTTATTTGAATAATCAAAATGCGTATCGAAGATTTTTTTTATCGGATATATCGTATCTCACATTAATTAAATTATGTATATGTAACCACGTGAAATGAAATTTTTATGCATGTTGCCGATCTGCGGGGAAGCAATACTTATAAATATATATCAAATTTCCCAATTTCTCATCACTACAATATGTCTTCGCATAATTTATACGCGTCTAATTCCTCCCCCTCCCCCCTTTCCTTTCAAGATAAAACAACTTCATCACAACATGAACATACACCTACTTACACTAGAAAGTCAACTAGGCACATTTCTCAACTTGAACCTGATACAACTGCTTTATGGGGCTGGTTCCTTTTATTTGCCGCTTATTTTATTTTTGTAGTTAGTATGTATGCTATTGTTGTCAGTAAGTTTGTTCCTGAAACTGGGAATAAGGTAATAAGTCATTTTTAATTTGATCTCATTTGCAGCATTTAAAACATTTATTTATTTTATATTTGATTTCATTCATTCATCATTTAGACGCTTGATTGGATCAAGAAGGATGAATATTATTGTCTTTTGATTCCACTTACGTTACCGGTAACAATATATGCAATATTTTTTAATTGGTTAGGAATGAAATTCTTTAGACATAATTAGTTAAATAGAACTACATCAATAATAATATAAGAATAAAATAATTTGTAATGTTAATTTTAATAAATTATAGCATCATTCACGGAAATGATTATATGACATTTTATTCCTATATTCAATTGAATATAAACAACCAAATTAAAGTTTATTACATTAATCCTTTTTGTTTACCTGTACATAATTACAGTAAATTTTCTTCAATATTTCTCCACAATATTTTCACGACTATTTCACCATTATACCAAATCTCTTCATCATTCTTTTTTTTAACCATAGCCATAGGTGTTGATTCATTAATTTCATTATCTTCCCTGCCAGGAGAATTACAACCGAAATTTTGAATTCTACGCATTAAATGCATAGTGGCATCTTTTACTCTTTGTTTCATTTCATCGTCCCGTTTATTAATTGTCCAATCTTCATGTTTCACCATTTGTCTTGCTTCCCTTGCTAGTATTTGCATAGTAAGTCGCGCTCTTGTATTTATAAAAGGTATATCTTTATCATTATCCACATTCAAACAACAAAGATGTTTCATTAAATGTACGAAGTATTCAACTGCAGTTGCAAATTGAACAAGTGGTGATATGTGCGTAAGTTGAATATGTATCTTGCCGTCATCTACAGAATTAAAAAATAAAGTAAAATATACATCCAATAACATAAAAAAATACATCTAAACTTACAACCTTCTCTCCATCTAACTTTGACACCATTCGCTGTAAGACACTTTTGTGTAACCATATTCCACCAAATACCAGCACCGCTTTCATCTGGTATTTGATCAAATGTAAGGCGTTTTAAACACTCAATTACTCGAATAGGTCCGAGCTGCCTTTTTGTTAATAATTAAAAGAGAGAAAATAAGACTCAAAATATCAAAGATATTCTTATAAAAATTAAACGATCCTTAAAGAGATCTTACTCAATGGTCACGTCAATAGGATTGAGTAATTTTCTAGTTGGATTTAATTCCGTAGAAGTCACCAATGTCTCTAAGGTAACCAACTCGCGTATTCTATCTCAATGAGTCGGATAAAATAATTAAAACTAAAATAGAGTATTTGAGAGTAAACAGAAGAGATTCAAACCTTTCTCCATGCACCATCAAAATATCCATAAACTTTTCATTAAATTTTCTTGTTACTGTCCACATTCCATAATCCAATTTGTTAAAGCAAGATAAAGAATAACCAAACTGATTACGTATAGAAGTAGATTTAGTTCTTCTAATGATTCTTGATTTATTAAACTTCAATCTCAATTCTTGATTAAGAACATCGACTAACGAAAGCGAAAGACGATTATCATTTGCTGATTTTTTCTTGAGTTGTTGTAACTGAGCATTTACATTTGTGGCCACATTAACATTATTATCTGTACCCAATGAAGAAAGATTTATCGCTCCGGATTTAAGTAAATCATCAATTGTAGGTTGCCCTATTGCGATAGTCCGAGTGCCCATCTCTTTCCTTTGCAACTGTCCATTATGATCGTTTTGCAACTGATTAGAATTAATACCAGTTTCAGTTTCTAATTGTACAATGTTATCTTCGTTTACATTTAATAACGTTGTGGAACTATGATCCACAAATTCATTTAAACCGTTTCTGGATGTCTCAGGTGCAAAAACGGTTTTCATACTATCATTTATATAATCAATTCTTGGACGTTTATGCATAGACTCAACAATTTCATTATCAATAATTTTATTACCACCTTTATTATCAATTATACCATCCACAAAAGGATCAGAGTCCATCGCACAATTTTCTAATTGTATTCCATGATTAACGTTACTAGAATTTAAAATTTCACTTTGTGAATGCTCACGTAAGTTTTTCGTATATATAGTATGACTCTCTCTTTGTATCCCCCTATCTCGGAAAGAGGATTTATTGTTTGGAGGTGTTAATGAGAGATTTCCAGTTATCTTATTATTTTGAGGCGATAATTTGTTATAAGTATCTCCCACTTTATTACAGTTCCGAGATGGAGATTGATTATAACCATCTCTCGATATTAATGAATCTCCGGAATTAAGACGTAACTCCGTGTAACTATGTGACCTGCGGGATGGCGACTGAGCACAATTATTTCCTTGTTCATCATCATTCACAGGGTTAATTATTTGCTGCTCAATAGTATGCGAACCATCAACATCCTGTATTTGACAATTCCTTAGCCAGTTATCAATAGTTCCATCTTTAGGATCCGAGTTGCTATATTGAACTCGATCATGTCTTTTTGTAACATTATGTTTTCTCCTAGGCTCATCATCATACATTTTTTGATTGCCTCTATCAGCTCTATATGGATGAATATCTTGTCTCATATATTGTCTTATATCATTACTTGTCCTTTCTCTACTTGGAATACCCGAATCCATGATTAACATTTCATGGTCGTGAATTGGTGTTGTCGTTCCAGATACATGTTGACTATATCTATGTGACGATTCAGATCGCGAAGGTGAATATAATAATTGATCCTCTCTTTCAGATAAATTATCTGGTTGAATGTATAATTCTGATGATGGAGTGCAACTCTCTTGGATTGAATTATCAGACGTTTTTACTGGGTCTCCCTCTAATAGATCCACTGTTATTTCTTCAACGTAAGCTTTTCCACTGCTCAAATATATAATAAATTGTAAATAAATTGTAAATAAATTTATAAAAATTCATTATCGATTACCTATTAATATTATTATCATCAATAACCAACTCAACAGGTTGGTCCACTTCCATAGCAATGCTTGTGTTCTCTTGCTGATTATTTAAATCATAAAGCATTTCCAACAAATTACTAATGGTCTCAATTAGCCTTTCTCCATCATGAAAGAGCGCAACATTCTTGCTTGGTTCAACATTAACTATAATATAGTAATCACTTTGATAAGTGTTATCTTAACATTTACAATACGTTGTTGTAATTGATTACAACGTACTATCATAAGCCCAAGTCGGTAATTTAATGTTCATCCACATAAATGGTGTCTTCGGGCTTCCTATATTCAATAAGTAAAAAAGGACGGGTTTAGGTATTCATTAGTATATATGAGATAATTGTGAATTCAACATTACTATTACCTTTCCATCCATTCTGACGTGCAATTTCGTTATAAACGGATTTTATCATTGACACGAGATTCTTTATTTCTCCTCTAGTTGTTATAACTGGACGATTATTTACATAAATAAATGTTTTTCCATTTTTGAAAATTACGCCTGGAGCGGCATCTGGTTTTGGCAAAACAGCCTCAAGAGTAATAACACATTGTTGTGTATTACTATCATCATCATCATTATCATTTACATTTTCGGAAGTTTCAGTATCTGAGCTCCACACACCAAATTGAACTTCATTAGCTAATTCATTGCCGAAAATTTTTATTATAGCATCCATCGTATTTTTCATCGCAGGTTGTATCCAATCACCCTCTTTAAATTTTAATTTTGAATTATTTTCATAAGTCTGTTTTAACGAAAACCTTATATGTGGGTGTGCTAGCGCATAAGTTATCAAAAGATTTTGAACATTTTTTCCAGTTGAGGAATGGTTTTGTGCTACTTGTCTTCTAACTGGAACATTTGAGAATAGTTTTACAGCTGTAACTGTTGTTCCCGGACTTGATCCCGACGATTTTCCACTAAAAATAAATTAAAAATTTTTATATTAATTCAATTAGCATGTAACATCCGAGATTATATAATTACTTACTGCGATATCCTTCCGGAACGATCAAGTGTATAAAGAATTGCAACAGGATCATTTTCAGTCTTTGTAATTATTTGTGTTGATTCCGTTACAGCACAAATTGAATTAAGAGCCTCACCTTAAAAAAAGTTTTAATTTTTAGATTAACTACATAAATGTCAATCTTTTGATTTTTCGTACCTCGAAAACCATAAGTTTTCACTTTACTTAAATCTTCAAAGTTATAAAGTTTTGAAGTGTGATTTCTCATTGCCATAGCTGGTCTATCGCATTCTAAAATTCCCATACCGTTATCTTTGACCTTTCAAAAAAATTTAAGTTCCACATTAATAAATAATATTATAATAATTCCATAAAGTAAATACATACAGTGATAGAAGTTAATCCATCGCCAACTAATTTAACTTCAATAATCGTTGATTCTGCATCGATTGAATTCCTTTATTTATTTTATTTAAAAAAAAAAAAATTTTTTCACAAATTCAAAATATAAAAGTTGAAAATGATATATAGGTGTAAACCATATATTTACTCAATAAGTTCTTTAACCACATCTTCTACTTTAGTGATAACTTGACCACTTGAAATACGTCTTACTGTAGAACTATCTAGTGAACGAATCATAATTTCCTTAAACGAAAATATTTTGGAGATAGAGTACGCGTCTGAAGTTTAAAATTCGGTTATTAAGAGATTATCATATCATATGATACTAACTTTGTGAAAGATCCACAAAAGCTAAATAAAAAAAAATAAAAAAAAAAAATTAGTCGGATGGCAGTCCAACCATCTCACTCAGCAATCCTAACAACCAATCACTCAAGTGTGCTATCTCACTGCCACTCAGTGCTGCGAGTTTTCCCTGCTCTGTTTCCAGTCTCGGGCAGTTCCCCGCTATTTAAGAACCTACTGACTCAGAATCTACATTCAAGTCAGAATGTTCACACCAAGTTCAAATGAGACACTACTATCGACGTGCGGCCATCAGAAATTGTTGGTCTGAATGAGGACTATCCCACCACCCTGTCCTCCAGAAGCAGAGCTACAGTCAACTGCCAAATTGACCGACAAATGTATAGTTTCAAATAAGTTTATATAACACTAAAATTTTGATTTTGAAAAAATTATGGGATTGATTTTTTGTGTAATTTTTTGGCTGTATCACCATTGGTTGATATTATGTCACAAATTCGGCCAGACTTATAATGCTGGCCCAAGTTAAGTTTTGTGGAACAACTAACTGTATTTATTTATTCATGAAATTATGTTTCTTTCCGGGACGATTCTACATTGCATGAAACACAAGATTTGCGAGATCGTTTTATTGTATTAAATTTAATATCATCTTTTAATATTTGGATTAATTCAAAAAAAAAAAAAAAAGAATTCGCGTGACTTTACTGTAATAACTGTATATGGCAAGGAATAATTACTTAATCAGAACCCGACTTAACTGACTTAACTATACACATTACTATATGAAAATTTGTGAGAATATAAAAGTAGAATGCGAAATCATGAATGGTGATTGTGAGTAACATAACAGAAATCAAACAATCAATTGTACTCGAAATTGAACACAAAAAAATTGATTTAAATAAACAATAGAGGGTATCCTTAATTTTTTTATTCCGTTAAATTATTATAATCTACAAACGCATTAAATATTATTTTAAATTTATAGTTCATCTCTAATAACTGGTTTAGTAGGATCAGTTGAATCGTCATCTTGTTCTTCAAATAAATCTTCGGTTTCAACTTTTCCTTTCGTCTCATCTTTGTCAGCATCTTCGGCTGGTGTAACATTAACCTCCGCTTCTGCATTAAGATCAACTCCCAAATTTGTTCGAAGAATTTTCTCAACACGCGCCGCATATCTACATAAAAATAAAAATTAGTTCAAAATTCTTTATAAAATAAGTCAAGCTTTAATACATATTAAAAATACTTTACTTTAAATTATCTTTAAGTGAATATCCAGACCGAATTAAGGTAGTTTCATACAATACACGAACCATTTCTTTAGTATCTGCATCGAAAGAATCATTTTCAGCTCTTTCCAATAATCCAAGAATTAAAGGATGATTAGGATTAATTTCAAGAATTTTCTTTTGTTTTGCATAAAACTCTTTCAGTAAAGGATTTTCTTGTTTGAAAGCTTGAGCTATTTTTATAAAGAATTGACCAAGTTTTGTTATTAAATAATATTGAAGAAACAATCCAATATATAAAAATATAAATTTAGAGGTTCATTACCAGCCATAATTTTTTCCATGTTTCCGGTCCAACCCCAATCAGTAGCGACAACAGCACAAGGTGATGTCGTAAGACGTGCAGAAACCTCAACTACAAAAAGTAATTAAAGAATTAATACGTATTTTGATGTAGGTAATAAAAGAAAATTTTCTTACTTTTTTCAACTTGATCAATGAGAGTAGATTGCATATTATCGATCAACTTGGTGAATCTGGACCTCAATTTTTGAACTTCAGCCAAATCTTCATTTTCAAATTTGAATTCACCCTTGGCAATATTTTTGAACATCTTACCACCATGACCAGGCATATGCTGAACCAACATTTCATCAATAGGTTCAACCATATATAGAACTTCATAACCTCTTGCAACTAATCCTTCAACAAAAGGAGAATTTTGAACTTCTTCAACAGAAGCTCCAGTGATGAAGTACATGGCATCTTGTCCTTTTTTCATTCTACTAATATAATCATCAATTGAGGTTGAATTTGATCCTTTATATGAACTTGGGAATCTTAATAATTGCGCTATTTTCTTACGGTTTTTATTGTCTTCAATAGCTCCAACTTTCAAGCTTGTACCAAATTCACTCAAGAATTTTGTGAATTTTTCTTCATCTTTTGATAAATCTGCAATTAAATCTAAACATTTTTTGATGATACGTTTCTGAATTAATTGAAGAAATTTGTGCTGTTGAAGCGTTTCACGTGATACGTTCAATGGTAAATCATCGGCGTCGATGATTGCGCGAATGAATGCCAAATATTTTGGAACGAAATCAAGGAATTCGTCGGTGATAAAGACGCGTTTCACAAATAATTTCACGTTACGCGAATAATCTTGAACTTTTTGAAAAAGACCTTCTGGGGCTTTGCCTGGAATATATATAATAGATTTAAATTCTACTTCTCCTTCAGCCTACAAATTTCAACGTATTTAACGATTAAAAAAAAAACAAGTTTTTTATTTACAGGATAAACTTAATAGATTTATTACGCACCTTAAAATGAGTCCAAGCGAGAGGTAAATTACTATCTTTCGCGAACGACATATAGAAATTCTCATATTCATAATCAGTAATATTTTTTGGATCACGTGTCCAAATAGGTTTTTGCGTGTTCATAAGTTCCCATCCTGGTACTTCAATAGTTTCAGTTTTCTTTTCTTTTTTCTCTTCTGGCTTATCAGTAACATCCTCAATTTCGGGTTGATCTAAATCATCGTTATCTTTCTTATCATCAGTAGATTCTTTCTTTACTTCTGTATCTTCAGTTTTTTCATCACTAACTTCAACGACTTGAGTTTGTGTTGTCCATAACCAAATAGGGAAATTAATAAATTCAGAATATTTCAAGATAAGACCACGTAAAACACCATCATCAAGGAATTCCAAAGCGTCATCTTTGAGAAATAATTGAATTTGAGTACCACGACCTAATGTATTTCCTCTAGGATCTTCAGCTATAGTAAAATCATTAACAGCATGTGATTCCCAAATATATTGTTTATCTTCATTATTTTTTGTTGTAACAACTACTTTATCAGCTACTAGAAATACTGAATAAAATCCTACACCAAATTGTCCTATTAAATTCATATCTGCTTTTTTATCTTCAACCGCATTTAAAAATTCCGATGTTCCTGATTTTGCTATTGTTCCAAGATTTTCTATAAGTTGTTTCTTATTCATTCCTATACCACTATCTGCGATAGTTAACACTTTATTATCTTTATCAGTCCAAATTGTTATGTTTAAAGTTGGAGCTGCCGACAATGCATTTGGATCTGTAAGTGATAAAAACCTTATCTTATCAATAGCATCAGAGGCTATAAAAATAGAAAGTAAAAGGGAATTAGAATAAAATGTCGAATAGTGCAACAATCGATAATAATTACTTACCATTGGAGATAAGTTCTCTTAGAAAAATTTCGCGTGTCTTGTATAATGAATTGATGATAAGTTTCATCAATCGACTAACTTCAGTCTGGATTATATAACACAATTAATTTAATTAATGAACTTATACAAATATGGCCATTCATCTAAATTTGATCACCATCATCTCTACCTGAAATTCATGTTTTTCTCCAGTAACTTTAAGTTTTTCAGTTTCTTCTTTAGTAAATCCATAATTATTATCATCTTGAATCACAAATTTAGGAGGTTCAGCGGTTTCATTAACAGCCTGTTTTACTGAGTCATCTTGTTCACTTCCTTCTTCCGCTGTAACAATATTACTTGGTGAAAATAAGATAAAACTAATTAAACATGATATTAATAAAAGAAGCCAAAATTTAGACTTCATTATTACGGTTTTTAGTATTAATTATAACGATACAATTTACGGATTTCAGAAGAATGAAAATTGGATTGAAATTGAATTAATTGATTCCGTTGAGATTTTTTTTCTGGAACAAAAATTGATGCTTTATATAGGAAATTTTTTCTTTATAATGTGTAAACAAATGATTGGATATGATTTTCCAGGTGTCTTTAATTTATTGGACAAAAAAAAATTATTTCTTCAATGAAAAAGACTGATAAACAAAAAACGTGTCATTTCGGATTTAGTGGTGTCACCGTTTCGCAGAAAATAATTTCTAGAATGTTCTGAAGCGAAAATTTATTTTAAATCGCAATAATTCCAAATTATCATTTGGAGACTTGGAGTTATATTTCATATTTTCTAACATGATTCTTTCAATGGAATCCTTGGAATTCTGTTTTCGTGCTAAATATATAATACCATTCAGATATAGATACAATTCAATTCGCATTATGTTAACCTTCTTAACCAGCTACCTCCATCGATAAAAAGTGAATTATAGAAACGGCTCACTCGTAAAGAATTTATCTGAATATGAGGCTAGTAATATTCAAATTTGAAGTAGAAAAGTGTTTAAATCATGAAGTTGAAAGGTTGAAATGAAAAAAATGACAACACATGAAAGTTGTTGCAATGTTTTATCCGATGGCAGTAAAATTCTAACAGAATTAGACAAATTGAATTACAACTCCATTCAAAATTTCTTGAATTAAAAGATAAAATTCTATCAATAACAAAAATTCAAAAAGACATTAGAAATTAAAGATACAGGAATTGAGATATTATCACATGAACTGGAAAAACAGAGGAATATTGTGCAAATCATAACGTAATGTTGTCCAAATAAATTTTTGAATTAGAAAATATATAAGATAAAAAATTATTGAATTACGCAATAAAATATTAGATTCTCAAAGGGAATTTACCTTCAGATCTTTTTTTTCCAATGAAAATTGATTCTACTATTGAACCTAAAATATATTCTAGCAAAAATAAAAAGAATATATCAATGAGTAGAATGTAAAAATGAAGCTAAAAATGACATTAATCTTCAGAAAAAATATACATTCTGAAGAAATATAAACATGATTGAACAAAAAAATGGTTCAATTTAGAAAAATTATGCAAAGTTACTACTTACTATAGAACTCTGGCCATTTATAGTTGAATTATTTTGACCAATAACTCATGACAAAAATTCTTTTACTAATCTCCTTATTTATCTATCATAATACTTAAATTTAAATAATATTACTTGATATATATATATTTACCACTCTTTACTCTTTAGTATCTTGCTAAAGGAAATACATCTGTTTTTAAAATTACAATTGGAATAAATAATGATCTTTAATAATTAGTTAATAATTTTCCAATATTTAGACCTTTATTAAAATTCTTTTTTTTCAGTTCAAAAATGCTTAAAATAAAAATTGATCAACTTAATTTTACTTAAGACAAAAGATAAAAGACAAAAGAATAAGATTACATAAATACTTACTTTACTGAAAATAAAATAAGTAAAAAGATGTATTAGTTTTTTCAATATAAATGTTAAAAGACTTGGATTTTTTTAAATCTTTTAATCCTAATTCTCTTACAGATTATATAAAGTATAAAAATAATATATATCATATTTATATTCATTAATCTTAAACATTTTTTCTTTTCTACTTTTTATTATTACCTTATTGTACATTTTTACATTTTTATCAAAGCTATTAAAGAAAAACCCATTAAATAATATAAAACAATATATTAGAAATTAAATAATTCTATTAATAAGTATTATTTAGCATTATTTTAACTTATAAAATACTTTACTATAGAAATTTAAAGACTGAAGTTTCTAATAAAATTACATCAATAGTTCGTGCTAGTTTAAAGATCCAGGAGATTGTGAGAAAATTCAAATGAACTAGACAAAGGGTATTCTTTTTAATGGAAAGATTTGGAAGAACTGGTTGAAGGGATTATTTTTAGTTTCTAGCACTGGGATATGGAAAAGATTCAGAGCATATTTTATCCAAAAAGACCCAGTAATGTGGCCTTACTCTGAGGACCTATATGGTGTAAATGTGATAAATTGGGCATTTCTGCCTCCAATATGGAGAAAGAAGGCTTATATTTAATTAGTTACCATTATAAATGTCTATTTAATATATGTACATTTTAATAAACTTACTTATTCAACTTGTTTTCAAAAAAAATAAAATTAAATAAAATAAAATTATTAAAAGTAAACTAAATTAAAGTTTTTAATTTATCAGTATTATTAAAGATAATATTTGATAAATCATCAAAAAATACAATTATTAATAAATATAAAAAATGAATTACTAATAAAAAAAATTGCTTAATATAATAAAAAAATACATTTTTAAAGTTAAATAAACTATTGTAAAAATATTATATATCACAAATACAGTATATCAAAAGCAATATAATTAAATGTTATTTGTACAATTATTTTATTATGATATTTTTTATTTAAAGATTAGTTTATATTAATAGAAATAAGAGTTAATTTATTAGAAAATTTTATAAACCAGATGTATAAATAAAACTAGTTTTAAAAATAAAATCAGTTTTAATAATCTTTAATTTTTTTTTTGATAGTATTATTTTATTTATTTATTTGAACTAAGATACAAAATATAAATACAAAATAAAACAAAATAAAATAAAATGGATTTCATGACTATCTAATCTATTCTAAAAGAAAAGTTAAAATAGTAAAACTAATTTAGTTCTAATCATCTTTAAAAGGAAATAAGCAGTAGTAATATAATTCAAAAAAAAAAAGAAAAATACATTTCATATTTGTATAATTTAGATTATTACCATACCAGTATTAGGCTCATTTCATTTTTAATTCTGTCCGAAATTCTACCCTAATGCTAAAATTTAACAATATCTCAAAAAATTATATATCTTTTCATATCTGATATTTGTTTGACTAAATTGAGAATTTTAAGTAATGCTTATTTATAAAAATATTTCATTGTGCTTAAACAATTTTAAAAATCTTTATAAAAAAAAACATAAGAAACTCAAAATACAGTTACATGTATCTATAAATATATTTATTATTAAAATGTTAATTCTGGTCAATTATGCAGTGGCGATCTGGATCTGGGATCTGAAGATCGAGTTTCTTTCTAGTCACATGCATGTAGTGGTTAAAAAATTTTCCGCCAATTCTGCAGGGAAAATTTGATGCAATAGGATCAATGAATAAGATAAATATAAGAAGAGATAGCTAGGTTAATAAGAATATTAAATTATGGCCTATTTTTTTTAGAACATTATTATTTCTTGTAATTGAATTTTTCAATATGCTATCAGTGTTATCTTCAGCAGTTCTATCCATGCGTTTAGCACTGGCATCGGTTATAGATTTATAGCACAAATAGTTCCAATGATGCATTTGCGAACTTTATAATAACATCATATCATTATCTTTGGAAGACATAATCTATGAATATAGAAATACTTATTTCAGAATTTTTCTGGAGTTCTCTTCTTATCAATTATTTATGAAGAATAAATTTTGGTCAATTTTAAAAAAATACCTTTATAGCAGTGTTGACATTTGTCCATTTGTCCATTTGTCCATGATCAAAATGCCAATACTGTCTTATAGATAACTCTAAACTATTTCTTTCAAGGTTAAGTCCAAAAAGCTGACTGATCGGAATTAGAACGAACAGAAACATATACTTTATACACGTTGTATCATAAGTTGTTGTTTTGGTATCTCGAATCTATGATTAGTTATCTTTATGCATGTATCAAATGTAGTAAATTTTGGTTGTCCAAAGACTATTTATTTTAATATAAAAAAGGAATATGGAATATTATTATTTAAAAACAAAATATACTTATAACGACAAAAAATCAAGTACATAATACTTATTTATCATTTTAAATTAATAATATGCAAATAAATAAAAATATGTTCAGTCAAATCAAATCACAGATTATTATTAAAATAACAAATGTAACAATATCATTGAGATGTACAAAAAAAAAACCCTCTCTCTTGATTGCTTCTATTTTACCGGGGAAAATATTTATATATATATGTACTGTACAGTATATATAAAAAAAAATTCGATAAAATTATAATATATCAAATATAATACATGAGAATTTTCTTTCAATGTGATCTTTTTCAAAACCTGCCTCCTTTATAATTCCTTTATAATTTAATCGTCTAACCGCAAACAATAACAATTTGATGTTGATCAAATTTCTTTTATTGATTAGGTAATGATTAGTCATCATCAACATAACAAATCTTTGCGCAACGTCAGACGAATTAATATATACATTTATAAACTTTAAAAAGTTTTTTTGAAAAAAAAAACCGTTAAATTAAACCTCGTTGTTAATCGTGAGAATGTACAAAAAAAAAAACTTTGTTATATGATATTGACTGAAAAACTATTGCGGGGAATTTTTCTAAATTAAAAACTCAAAGCTTGAATTACTTTTTGAAATTCGCTTTAACCAGTTCCAATTTAAAATAAAAAACAAACTTTGTTTTGCAATTTTGGTGATCCAAAGTAAAATTATATTGTAATCAATGCAATCATTATTTTGTTCACAATGTATTTATAAATATTAGTAAGCGCTTATGAAAGTAGCTTAAATAATTCATAAAAATTTATTAGATTATACAATTTTTACTTTAGCGGATAGAAGGAAACCTACATTATAAACGTTATTAAACTTGCTGAAAATGGATTCATATGAATATTGCGTGATGATACTCAATTATATGGGTTTGTTTAGTAATTTAGATTCGCGATCATAGGAACAAATAAAAAAGTCAATTTAATTAAACCTATTTCAATTGGTTTTCAAAATAGGCATTCTCCCGTTGATTGACATTCCTATTATTTATAAAAAAATATATAAATATGTATATTAGTATCCTAAATTGTAAACTACTAACCACTACTCTCTTAACAAAATGATTGCAATAATAATTATAAAATCTATTCCATTAATCATTTCAACAATATTTAAACATTATACATATGGACCTCCGCAACCTTCGTGGGGTTTAAAACTTCATTTAATAGTAAAATTAGCCCGTTTTCTTGCAAAAAATCAAAATCTTACACTTGAAGAAGTACAAGAACATCATTTAACGAGAATTAATAGAATTCCTCCTGGTTTTAAAATTGATAAAGTAATTATTAATGATGAATTTAGAAAGAGTGCTCAAACTTATATTGAAACTCTTTTAAAACCTTATGAGATCGTTATTGATCCAATTTGGAAATCTCCTAAAAATAAAGGAATAAATGGTGAATTTCTTATGGATAAAAATTGGGATTTTAATAACGTAAAAAATGATTGGGAAAATGAAAAAATCATTCTATACTTGCATGGGGGAGCTTATGCTGCTGGAACTATTAATATTTTTCGTGAATTTTGTAGTCAAATATCAAAAGCATCTGGTGCTCGTACATTAGCAATTGATTATCGATTGGCTCCACAGCAACCATTTCCTGCAGCATTATGTGATGTTTTAGCAACTTATTTATACTTAACAAACCCCCCTAAAGATTCTGGTTTTCAACCATATAAACCAGAACAGATAGTTATATGTGGAGACAGTTCTGGAGGTGGATTATCAGTCTCATTAGGGTTAGTGTTACGTGATTTAGGTTTACCGCTACCAGCAGGTATAGTTGGATTGGTAAGTTTTTTTTTTTTTTTTTTTTTAACGACATTTTCTTTTTTAAAAAATTAAAAAATTTTTTTTTAATTCTTAGAGTTCATGGTTTGATTTAACACATAGTATGCCATCATTTTTTGATCCAAATATGGATGAAACGGATGCGTTACCGCCAATTCTAGGATTTAAAATGGTAGCAAATCCAAATTCATTTGCATATAGTGAATTTAAATCAAGAACAGGACTTATTATAAATAATATTCAAGAACATCCTGAAGTTAAGTTAATTGGTGATGATTCTTTAAAAAGAATTGGTCAAGCTATTTGTTATTATGTTGTAAATGAAGGATTTGGTATTCCTTACGTTAGTCCCATGTTGGCTGAATCTCTTGGTGGTTTACCTCCGATGTTAATTGTAAGTAAAATTTAAATATCGATGAATCCTTTCACCGAATAAAATGAAACATTATATATTCATTTTTTTTTAGGTTACCGGAAATGCAGAAAGATTACGCGATGAAGCAATTTATCTTTCTTATAGAGCTGCTAATCCAGAAAGATATCGTTTACCAGCTTATGAAAATGATTTTGATAATTCACGTTTTAAATCTCCAACTAGTGTTAAACTTGAAGTGTTTGATGAAATGCCGCACACTTTTCAGGTATGAATCTTGATGCATCACCATTTTTAAATTGTTCAAAAGTTAACAAATTTGTACTTCACTAAAATTGTTTTTTTTTAAAAAAGCTTTTTCCATTAGAACAATCAAAATTATCAATTCAAAGAGTAGGTGAATTTATTTCCAATGTTATACAAGAAGCTATTCAAGCTAAACCTTGTCCACATAAGTTTGAAGCCTTAAAAATAAGTTATCATGGAGAAGTTCAGAATTTAGATGAATCAAGTATTGAACACGTTCTTAAATGGGACAAAGCGGGTGTTTATCCAGGTGTTTAAAATATTTTACATGTAGATAAGAGTTGAAAATTTGAAATAACTGTTGTAGTAGCCGCAGTAGAATATCTCGTCACGGACGTCATCATCAATTTCATTTTCTCCCAATGAAAGTATTTATTACATTATAGTTTTTTTTTATAATATATTTTTATAACATAAATAAACTAATTATATATTTATTTATTAAGTCAATCTAAAAAAAAAAAAAGGAAGCTTGTTATAAAAATGAAAATTATTATCCGCAACCCGATAATTAAAAATATAGGTTACACAATTGTTGTTTTTGATCGATTTAATTAACAATGACAATTTTGTACTTTTAGCTTTGAATAACAATAAGCATTACCCGCAGTAAAACATTCTTTGATTCTAAATGCCTTAATGATAAAATAACCTGATTTTGGCAAGAAACGCGAGAAATAAACATGTAAGCACATATCTGTTATTTACTTCAAAACAAATAAACCCGAGATAAAAAAAAAAAAATAGAATAAAAAGAAACGCCAAAAAAAAAAAATTTTTTTTTTTTTTTTTTTCGAAACGAATTTGGTAATTAATAATTTTTTTTTTTTTTTATATTCTAAATGTTTTTTTTTTTTTCGAAAATAAAAAAGATAAGAATTAAAAATTTTTTTTCAGTTAACCTGTAAATTGTTGGTTACGGGAACCCCAATTCCCCAATAATATAGTAGAGTTTATAAAGTATAATCTATCCATTTTAAGATTGATGCAATGATGCAAAACGAAATCCAGATTTTCTGTAAGTATACGCCCCCAACCAAAGATCCGAAAAAGAAAATTTTTTTTTGGTATCATTTTTTTTTTTCTTTTAATAAACAATTATGTACCAAAAAAAAATATATAAATATATTTTTTTTTTCTTTCTATAACAAAATAATAATAAACAAATAAAAAAAAAAAAGAATTAAAATTGATTTTTTTGTTTGTTTTTGAAAGATTTTTTTTTTTAAAAAAATTTATTTATTTATTTATTTATTTATTATAATACAAGATAAAAAAAAAAAAAAAAAAAATAAAATAAAAAGGTATTTTTGATTTGATAATTTAGAAACTTAGAATTTGAATTGAGAATTTGAAGAAGAAAAGAATATATATATATATATATAAAATAAAAATCAAAAATGGAAAGTTAATCTTTAATAATGAAAAAGAATGATTCGGGACTTTATAATAATGGATTTCGGAAACAAATAAATAAATATGCAAAATGGAAAAGGATTTAAAAAAAAATATATATAATGAAGTAATAAAAATGATCTATAATAAAAAAAGGAAATAAAAGAATTAAAGAATGTTATATTGTAAAAATTACATAAAAAAAAATTTTTTTCTTAAATGATTACTCAAACGAATATAAATCTCCCTTTTTGGATACGCTTTAACTTCAATTGTTCCTTTTTATGCAAAGAGTAACCAACATTCGGAAATTTTTTTCCGTGAGAAATGTTGTGATGCAAGAAAAAAAAAACGAAAGTTATCTGTTATCAAAAAAACCACACTATGACACATTCAAAAAAAAAAACTTATTTTTTCGATTGAACAATTAATTTCGTTGATTAAAAAAATTTTTTTTCTTTCGTTATATTTAGATTTGAAAAAAATTTAAAATTTTTCTTGATATGTATAATATAAAGTAAAATATAATGATGATGATGGAAGTCTTAAAAAATCTTAAAAAAAAAAAAAAAAGAGTAATAATTTACAGTAATTAAAAATACAAAGGTGAAAATAATAATTAAAAAGTAATAAATATTAAATGAATATATGTATAATAATTAAAAAAGAAATGTTTATATATTATATTTATAAGTTTTAAAAATGAAAAAAAAAATTATTCATTTTATCTATTATTTATTGTGATTGTTCCCATGATGATGGGGTGGTTATAGCCGATGATGAAGTAGTTGAAATCTTTTGTCCGAAAAATCGCCAAGTTTTGAAAGATGATTTATATTGTTCAACCTCTTTTGCGAAAATTTGTACAACATCATCGTATTCACTAGGTTTTACATCCATCATCGTTGACATGGGTAATTTGACCGCAGCCCATCCTTTTGTAATATCATCTACAGCCTATTATTTATTGAAAATGAAAAATATTTGTAAGTATTAATCATAAAAATAGAAAAATAATATAAAATTTCAATAACGTGAAATTTATATAACATACCAATTGGCCTAATTCACCAGCCCATTTTCCAACAAAACATGATTTTTCTTCAACTTTGATTTCCTTTTCAAATTTTTCGCAGGATTCCATCGAGTTTGGAATATAAGAGTCTATTGGTTGAAGAATACCTTTTCCTTTCATAAATAACATTACTACGTCGCGAAAAAAAAAAAATTTTTTTTGTCGTTAGACGAGAGATATTGAGAGGAAAGAAAATCAAAATAATCGAACGAAAAAAAAAAGCAAATACATACATGCATTCGATAAACGTTGTGTTGTTGGACCCTCATTAAAGTAGTGAATATCACTTTCCATGAATTCAACCCAACCTCCTTGTCTTGTTACTCTAGCCAATTCTGGAATGACTTTTTCTTCCCATTCTTTAGAAGTAAAAGCAGTCACCAAAAGTCTCATATGAACAAAGTCAAATGTATCATCCAAAAATGGTAAACCATCAAGAATATTAGCTTGAAGGAATTTTGCGTTCAAAGGTTTCTTTTCTTGTGGAAATATTGGAGAAAAATCAACACCAGTGAATGATGATTTTGGGTATGATTCTGCCATTTCTATTGTCCAAGTACCAGGACCACATCTATATAATCAAATCAAAGAGGTTTAACATCAAAAACAAAAGATATCAGAGATATAAAAAGTTTACGCGCAAAAGGAAGCAAAATACTTACCCAACATCAAGAATCTTTGCTCCACCATTTTTTAAAGTTTCTTCCATAGGAGCGGAATAATTACTTTGCCAAATACGTTTAAATAATCTATGTTGTCTTTGTAATCTTTCTACTTCTTCATCAATAATAGGACCCAATAATTTTGAATTTCTCAAGTTATGGATCCTTTTACCACCATGTGAGAATCTCCAACTTTCTAATAAGGGAGAATTTCCATCAAGTGCAATCCCCGATGAACGAAAAGAACGGAATTTCTTTCTTTTTTCTGCTTTCAATAATACATCGGGTTTGTCTTTTGAAATATTCACTATAGCAGAAGAACTACGTTTGGATTGTTTTATGCCCATTTTTGTTAAAAAATATTTTTTTTTTAAAAAAAGTTTGTGTAAGAAAAGAATTATTTTTTTTTTTTTGAAAATATTTTTTTTTTTGTGTATGAATAAAAGAGAAAAATAAGGTATATATATATGTGTTTCAAAAAAAAAAAAAGCGATGAATGATTGTTTCAGTGATTGAATAGAAAAAAAAAAAATTTTTTTTTTAAGAAGACAGACAAGTTTGGGAAAATTTAAAAGCTGTGAAAAAAAAAGGAGTTTAAAATGGAAAGAATAACAACAATAAGCCAATGAATAAAAAAAAAAATGAAAAAGATGAAAAAAAAAAAATTTTTTTTTCAATATAAATAAACAGGTAAATATACAAAAGTGGTATGCTTTTGTTTTATTTTCGGAATTAAGTCACAAGGTTATTTCAAATTACAATAAAATAAGTACCGTATATACAGTATATATATATATAATTGTTTAAAGTGAAAAAAAAGGTACAAGAAACATAAGTTTAAAATAAAGTAAGATAAATATTTAGTAAAACCTTGAGGCGCATATACACAAAATATAAACAACAATTTATTGAAACCTTTTATATAAGTTTTTTATTTCTTGTGATTAAAATAAATAGCTTTAGAGATTAAAGTTTTTTGTTTTAAACCTTAACTATTTATTTCACAAGAAAACTTTTTTTTATAAAAAAAAAAAAAAAAAAAAAAAAAAAAAAAAAAAAAAAAAAAAAAAAAAAAAAAAAGGCCGCGATAAAAAAAAAAAAAAAAATTATAGTGGTGTGTATTTTATCTATTTATGGATTATTGTTTATATCTTTATTCGGTCACTCGAGTAACGATTGTGACATTGTGTTGCCACGGAATCGAAGTTTATTTCACACGTGTAATGCAGACATTACATAACTTGCATAATATAAATTTATCTTTTTTTTTCCTTCTCTTTTTTTTCCTTTTTTTTTTTTTATAAAAAAAAAAAATCCAGGGTTTCATTTCGTAATTCATGGCTTGTATTAGTTTTGATCTTCCACGCCAACAAACCAGATGAGGAATAGATGTTTTTTAATGACCACTCCAAATGGAAATATTTCATCTCATCAAAGGAGTTTGATGAGAAAAAAAAAAAAATTTTTTTTTTTTTTTTTTTTGCCCAAGGTAAATAAATGTGGATGATAATCGTGGACCTTTGGGAAGCAATCAATTTTTTTCACGCGGTGGCGACGGAGGTGTTACAACTTACAAGGGATTGTTCCGGTAAGACACGAATCAAAATACCGCGGTCAATAATAAAAAAAAAAAAATAATAATAATAATAAATGAAATAATGAAAATAATAAAATAATATATGTATGGGGAATTAGGAATATTTTAAATATTAGTAATTATTATTAATAAATAATAAACAGGAAGTGTGGTACTTGAAACATTATTTTAAATTTGATTACCATTGTAAGTTAGTAAAACTAATCTCTATGAAAAGTAAATCAAAACATTTTCTAGAATGAATGCGTGTGAATGACTGTATGTGTATTTAAATTAATTGTTATACAAGAAACATTAGATTGGCGCATTTTTTTCTTTTTAATATTTTTAAAAGAAGACCACAAAAATGAAAAGATTTTCCTTGCATTTTGGTTATCGGGACTTATGGTTTAGGAACTTTGTCGTACAAATGGCATGTCTCTTGCATTCAAGCCAATTATAGTTTGATACTTAATAAGAAAAAGTTTAACAAAACAAATTCGTATCTTTTTAATGCGGTTGAAATCAGACACTTTTTTTTTTTACAAAAAAAAAAAAAAAAATTTTTTTTTTGCATATTTGTTGTCCTAAATTACATAACAAACAGTAACACCAAAAATATTTTTTAATCACGCGGCTTATTTTAATTCGTTATCATTTTAAATATAATGTAAATTCTTGCATGAAAAAGTACAAATTGAAAATTTTTTCACGCCCAAATAATGTGACAACATAACAGATAACTTATTTTTTTCTACCAATTAACCGTTAAACTACCGTAATGAGAACACAATGGTTTTTTTTAATATCTGATAATTTCCACGATTGCAGAATTTTGCAGAATTTTGCAGTTAAAAAATTAAATTAACGCAATTAGTACAATCTTTAAGTGTGAACGTTAAAAAAAAAATCAAGCCATGACAAAAAAAGACGAATTACTTTAAGTTTCCTCACGTGATGCTGTGATTGCTGTAATGCCCAATTAGGAGACTAAAGACCGACGAATGAGAATCAGACAACATTGACCTTTGATAAGATTTCCCTTTTAGCATTCCAAATTTAGATAAATCTTATATTTTACTAAAAAAATTAGTTGCTTATTTATTTATTATTATTATTATTATTTTCTTGTATTTGTTACACTTTTTTTTTTTTTTTTAAAAAAAAAAGGATGCTTATCAATGAAGTTCATCTTAATTATTATCATTAAAATGAATAAAAATGAACCACATATGACCATTTGCATATCATATACTGTATGCATGCGAGAATGTTTCCAGTCATAATTCATCTCAAAGAAGTTACTAAACATGTTTGAAATGTGGCTCAGGGAACGAGGATTAAAAAGAAAGAAAAAGTTTTAAATATGTCTTTGTGTTATGTTAAATAATCATGGCTTTTTATATGTACCGAACGTTTTAAGGTTTCGTTCTTTCCACTTTATTGAAACATTACATCTTTCATTCTTCCGTATATGTTGAAATGACTCATTGCTTGGCACAAAGGGGGTTTATTAAACTTTAACGATTTTCCATTAACTTACATTGGAAAGAGGGAATTATTTGAATAATGAAATTCTTTATATGATCATTGTATAAATTTAAAATTCAAACTTAATGTAATGTTTCTCTCTATTGAAAGTAAAAAAATTACGTAACTATATATATATAATTTTTTTTTTTTGTTAATATACAAATTTACAAAAAAATAAAAACGATCATAATATTTGTATGACAAAATATTAATAATAATAATATATATATAATTTTTAATTGGGAAGGAGTTTGGCATATAAAGGTTTATAATTCCTAGAGTAGACTTTCATAGTAAAATTATTATAAATATTTTTAAATAATCATTAATAGAATAAAATCGGAATTACCGGTGAATTCTTGAGGCTTCTTCTATTTGGAAGAGGCTTAATAAAAGAGATAAAAGAGATCTTTTTTTAATCTAGTTCGTTTTTTTTTTCCGTTTTTAAGAAAAAAAAAAATTTTTTTTTTTTTTTTGCATAGCCCAATTAAAAATAATTTAAAATATAAATTTATTTTAAAGTATTTATCTGGAAGGATTAACAAAAAAAAAAATTTTTTTTTTTCTAATCGGTTAATTGATAATTATCATAATTAGCAATTCATACAAAGGCTAAAAAAAAAAAAATTTTTTAAAGAAAATATTTTTTTTTTTTTTTGTATGTGCGCCTTGCATTAATTATAATTAATTATAATTTGACCCCCCAAAAAATTCTTTTTTTGATTTCTCCCACCCCCTTTTATTTTGGAATGTTAGATTCCAAATTCCTTTGACAGATAACAGATTACTTGCTGTGCCTTAATCTCTTTATTAATCTGATTTAGCTTTACCGCAGTATATAATTAATTATATTTATTTATTAAAAATATACAAAAATATACTTATATACGTTATATACGGTTTTTTTTTCTCACAAAAGATATATAAATGTTCATTGAAATCATTGATAGAGATAAGGTTACTGATATTATTTGCCTTATACAGGTTTTTTTTTCTCTAAATAAAGTGTATAACAAAGGGGGTTTTTATGGTTTATCAAATTATTTTTTCATTGGATATTAAATGTAATCATATCACGCGATGTCTTGTGTTTACTGCGTTTAATTTAAAATAATTTTGACCCGAATTAAATGAATTTTACATAATTATTTAATACATTTTTATCACGTGAGAATTGACAGCTCAAAATTAAGATTTTTCTACTGTAAAAAAAAAAAAAAAAAATTTTTTTCTAAAGATGATTTCTAATCCTCTTTTTTTTTAAAAAAAAAATTCTAATAAAAAAAAATTAAATAAATATTTTACAAAAATAATACAAAAATTAAAGCATTATTCTCGAATGCCCTCCCAAAAAAATTATTTTTCTTAAGGTGGATTATCGGATAAAACAGTGATAACCGTTCCTTCCCCTTCTTTTTCCTTTTCTGTTTCTGTTTCTTCCTTTTCAGTTTCCCCTTCCTTTTCCATTTCTATCTCCACTTTTATTTCCTCTTCTCTTTCTCCTTCTTTTTCTTCTTCTTTTATCTCTTCTTCTTCTTCTACCTTCTCTTCTTCTATTACCTTCTCTTCTTCTTCTACCTTCTCTTCTTCTACTTTGTCAACTTCTGAATTATCAACAATTACTTCAGGTATTATATCTGATTCTCTAGGAGGAGAATTCTCATTATCATCTCCTCTAGAACCTCTTCTAGATATAGTAGATCTTAAAGAAGAACGTCTTGATGGTGGTGTTGAATTATCATCACTTCCTTCAATGGTAACACCTTCTCTAACTTCTTCTAGAGTAACATCATGAATTGTATTATTACTATTATTGTTCTCATTTTCCTCATAAGGAGGTGGTAACTCTCCTGGAGGGAAGAAAAATTGAGTGATCGAATTAACGATACCGTTTCCATTGGAAGTAGGATTAGGATGATCTTCTTCCATAACGGTATAAGGAGGTAAAGTTCTAATACTATCAGATCTATTTAAATTACCACGATTAAGTAAAATAGAAGCTCCCCTTCTTACTCTACCACTTAAAGTATTAATAGTAATTATTTCACCAGTTACTGGATCAATCTCTCTACGTAAATAACGAGTATCATCATCATTATTATCACGTTTTTTGAAAATTCTACGAGCGTAAGCGTATATTGCCATGGAAGAGAATAATACTACTAAAATTATAATTATAACAGCCATTCCTGAATTTTTATTGTTCGAATCATTATTACCATCAGTACTATTACTATTATTATTATTATTATTATTATTATTATTATCACTAAAATTATCTACTGGATTTACATTAAAAGCTCTATTACCTTTTAATAAACCATAAGCTACGAATCCATCACTTACACACGTACCGATAGTTTGATTATTACCATCAATAGGTAATCTTGCATCCATATAACCACATAGTTGACTTAAACATTGATTTGAAGAATAACAACTTTTTGTTAAAGTTTTAATTTTTTTTTTACATTTATTATCATAATCACAATATAATTGTTGTAAAGGTATACCTTCAGGTGTTTCTATTATATTACTACAACTACCAATATAATCCAATGGTCTAACAAAACTACCTAAAGGAAGTGATATAGTAGAATTACTATTCCAATATTGATAAAAAAATGACAATAACCAATTTTTATTTTCTTCTGACCATGAATTATCGATGAACATTTCACATTGATCTTTTTGTTTTCTACCAACTATATTTCCAATATATTCTAACGGTGGGAATACTGTAAAATTTAACCTCCATTTATAAGTTGTATTATTACTATTAATATTATCACATATCGGTCCTTCAGATGCCGCAAAACATACTTGAGAACTATCACAATTATTTCTCACTCCACAATTTGTGGGTTGTAGATTTAATGTAGAATTATTTGACATAATACTTTTTAAGAATATATATATATACTTTATGATTTTCGTTTTTATGATTTTCGGGGGGTTTTTTTCATAAAAAAATAAAAAATAAAAAAAAAAATTTTAAGAGAGAGGGTATTTTTGAAAAAGAAAAACAGAGTTAAAACGTTTCTATTATTTTCCGTTTAAATAACCAATTGTAGATCATTTATACCTTTTATAGATTCGACATTTATCATAGTAGATTACTATTTATTAAATTACCAAACTTTATCCGGTAATAATATATATATAGTATCAATTTTCCTTTTTATTATTAGTTTACTTACTTGTATATATAAAACGCGATTCAAATCTTTTATACCAAAAAATACACAGATTTTCCTTGCATCATCAAATTTCCTTGGCATCATTTCACAATTCGTCAAAATATATCCGATTTTCTTTACGAACTCAAAAAAAAAATTATAAAAATTTATGTTTAAAAAATTTTTTTTTTTAATTTTTTTACATAAATAATAATTAAATATATTCTTGTTTCAAGATTAATTACTTGTCATAATTATCTTACCTTTCCCATTTTTAATTGTAACCATTTTCGCCACATCAACCGATTTCAACTCCGATTGCTAAGCCTTTTTTTTTTCATTTTTTTCATTTAAAAAAAATCTCTTATTTTTTTCTTGATTAAATTCTTGAAATTTTTATTTATTTTGTTCTTTTCTCATGGAATCCGATTAATCCGATTTTCTTTTTTTATTATTATTATTTTTATTTTTATTTTTTTTTGCTTTGAACATTAATTTTAGGCTGAATTTGAAACAAATATTATTTATCCGTT
>QKYT01000098.1:169361-182845 GCA_003550305.1 Glomus cerebriforme | reverse complement strand
TATAGGTTTCATAGAATTATGATTTTTTTTTGTTTGTTCTGCTTTTTTTAATAAATATTCCGCATATTTTTGAAGATCATTTGCAAATTTGATTAGAGATGGTTTTAAAAAGGCAAAGCATGGATGCTCAATCCAAGACATTTTAAGATAAGCAGTCAAATTTTGACTATGAAAATTTAGCTCATCATAAGTAAATAGAGGGCGACCTTTTTTATCTTTTACTGGATCAAACCGATCAACAAATTGAGAAAATTCTACTGGTATTGTATATTTATCATTAATAACATTTATCAACATACTACAAAGCATCTGATAATTCTCTAATAAATTTTTTGCCTATAGATACAGCATCAAAAGTCCATCCACCTTTATGAGAAGAAATGTAAGAAAGAATATCTAGTTTTAACTTGTCATTCATTTTAGGATTTTGTGAAAAAGTAAAAGTAGGCTGGTGTCGTTTCTTTACAGCATTTTTCAAAATATCAAACACGTTAGCTGGTTGAGATTCATTTTCATCTGAGAAAATTTCTATTTGGAATGTGAAAAGACCACCAAAAACACTAACTATATCACTAATTACACATCCTAGTTCAACTTCATCTCCAGTTTGTTCTTTTGTTTCTGAACAACGTACTTCTATATTTTCTAGTATTTCTTCTTTTAGTTGTAGAATATATTGATCAACTATATGTTCAAACAAACCTTGAATAGTTAAACTTTCTTTAACATTGATTATTTTCCATGAAAATAAAGTGATATGGCCATTTAATATTCTTGTTTTAGCGACAGTCATTTTTTTATTGTGAATAATGCGTGAGAAAGATGTAAAATACTTGATCACCAAATTATTGATCATGATATTAATGATCATTCAAAAAAATTTCCTTTAATTATATTTATATTTATAGCCAATTAAATTCGTTAATTTTCCTATATAAAATTTTTTGATCAATAAAAAAAAAATTCTGACCGCCGATCTTAAAATACAAAATGATTGGAAAAAGAACCATTTTTTTATATTTGTGTCGCCTTACAAGAAGAGGCTGAAATGAAGCATCTTCAACTGCTATATTCAGAAAAAGATAAATTGGCATCAGTATCATATGATTCTAATATTCGTTCAATTAGCTATAGAACATATATTGTATATAGGTTAAAGTGACTATAATAAAAAATACTATGCCTAATATTTCAAATTTTAAACTATTCTATATTTTACTTACTAAGTAAGAAATATTTTTACCAACTTCTTATCAATCCTCAGATTTCAAAGGAACTACAAATGAAATATTTATTTCATCTCTATATGCAAAATAAAATAATTTACTATTATTTATAAACTATTTTAATTAGCCAAAAGGTATCATATTAAGATTTGAAAGATGAAACAGAAATTATGATTATTTAACTAGTTTAACTAACTGATTTTGAGAAATGTTTTAATTATAGATTATTACTTTTAACTGAATAATAATATTATTTATTTTAATTGCTGATTCGTGACTCAACGATACAAAATGATCAGCAATCTATAATTAATTTTGATGTAATTTTATATATTAAATACTATTAGTTTGGAATAGTGTTTGCAACAGCTTAAAAACATGTCCAACAACTTAAATACACTATAAATTTACTAAAAAAAATATTTATTACCTGAATATATCTTTTTAAAACTAGTAAATCTAAAAAGTGCCAGAAAAAATAATAAATAAAATAATAAAAAAAAAATATTTTTTAAGTGTTATTTTATTAATTTAAGTATGAATATATTATATATTTTTTAATAGTATTAAAAAAAACCTGGTAAATCTAACAAAATTCATGTATAAAAATTGTAAAATTAGCTAAAATATAAACTGGAATGGTGACTTCCTCCATAGTAAACTCGTTGAATTTTATAATGAAAGATAAAAAATTTTTTTTTTGTAGCTTATCCAGGTTTCATAATATTGATTGGTAAGTTATTGTTACATTTAAGCATGACTATGTGAGACAAAATTGAAGTTAAAACATGTGAATTAACGTCATTCATATAAGGATCTGTGACGAATTTACTAATTAATTTTGTATTGTTAAGTGGTGGATTGGCAATTAATTATATTCATAACTTATTTATAATATAATTTTTTTTTGTAAAATAGATAGCTATATAATTTGCATGTATAGTTGCCTGCCTAAATCTTCTCAAAATCTTATGATTAGTTTTGGCAAGATTTTACTATAGCTTTATTATAGTTTCAGCAAAGTTTTAGCAGTTTTAGCATTCATAATAAGTTTTGGCAGATTTTACCTTTTGGCAGAATTTGCCAACTTTTTAATAAGATTTTAATATAGTTTTAGTAAAGTTTCGCTTTTCAGCATTTCATCAACTTGCCTAAACCTTCTAATTTTAGCAGGCAACCTTATCTGCATGCATATATAATCACCTAGTAAACTTGTAAAATATATTACTTGTAGGATAAAAAATTGTGATCTGCCTATTATAGGTTAGATCCTTTAATTTATAACTAGGAATTCAGAAAAATCAATAAAGTGATTTTGGAATTCTTGATTTCTAAATACTATAATTATTATGGCTTTGAAAATTTCTATGCAACAGTTATTTAGTAAATTTACAAGGATTACAAGAAAAAATCTAAATCTTTAGCAAAACAAATTTGAAAGGCAATGAGAAATGATAGTACTTCTAACAAATAGAAGTATTTAGATATTATTTTTCATGATAAAAATTATTATTATATTAATAAAAAACTAATAAAACATAATAGAAAAGCTAATTATTTTCATATACTATATAAACATATCCTTTATTTTGCTAAAACTTAGACAAAAGAGAAATGAAATCAATTAGCATACTGATTATATTAGATAACTTTTAAATATACTAGAAAATTATTATAACAAGAAGGTTATATTTTTCTTTCTGGTAAAAATTGGATAAATTGGTCTACTATATTAAATGGACATAAGATCCTAAATATTATTAAGATACTGAAGAAAATTTCATTAATAGATAATTTGTCAAAAAAGAACTGTTAGAATAACTTAATTTAAAGATCTATACCTTACTGCCTAGAGACAAATAGTATATAGATAAAGCATTTTTAAAATGTTCTTAAAAATTTGATAAAAACATATTTAGTATTATTATATAGGTAATGCTAGCCCATGAAATGTATTATTTGCAAGTGAAAAATCATATATAAGTTTTTAAAATATGATTAAAGTGATATAATAGCTATTTTTTTTCTAATAGTATTTTATCAAAATAAAATAATATATTTAATTATCATTATTTTGATTATTTTAATTACTGACTTTTTGGATCATCAGCTGACTCAATTTATACATGTAATATTAAACATGTAAATAACCTGAAAAGTCAGTAACACAAAATAATCAAAATAATCATGATTATTTTTAACATATGATTATTTTTGCTAATTACAGATTTTTGCAAACCACAATAATAAAACTATATTAAAGTCTTAATTAAAAGTTAGCAAAATTTGATGAAAAGTGAAATCTGTCAAAATCTATTATAAATGGTAAAACTGACAAAACTCTGTAAAATAATAAAACTATAGTAAAAATTTGGTGAAACTAAATACAGAATTTTAGAAGAGTTTAGACAAGCAATCTTACTTCTTTTACATTATTATATATATATATATATATAATATTTATAATTTTTTATTTAATTTACTCTTAGATCATATTATTGCATTTTCCATTATTTTTCAACTAATAGAAAATGATACATGATATTCAAAAATGAATTAAGAGAAATAATTTACTAGGTAATTATAATAATGAAAAAGAATTACAATCAAAGTTAAACTTTTTTAGGACAATTTTTTTTAATTTAATTAGATAATTAGATAATTTTTTTTTCTATAGTAATATTTTTTTATTTTTGATATTAAATCATAAGGAGTAAAATGTGAATTTAATATTATGAGAAAATCTGTCTTATAAATACTATTAATTACTATATAATTTTAGATTTTAATTTTTTTTTGTAAAGTAACAAATATAATAAAACATTTATTACTACAAAAAAAAAACTTTGTATTAAATTGATTTATTAAAAATTTGAATTGATGTTACATATTATTTCTAAACAATTTTTAACCAGTAAATTTGCAAGTTGTATAGTTATATCTTTTTTGCCTACAATTTTAATAAGTTTTTCTATTATTCTTGCTATTATTTAATTGAATTTCATTGTCACTTTTTTAAATATTAATAGCACTTTTGCATGTCTAAAATGTGTGACAGGTTACACTGAAATATTAAATTATCTGCCTGAACAAAACAAGAGGAATCTGATTAGTTTATTATCATCAGCTCTACATTAATTATTTGTTGATCATTTAACATGATAAAAAACTTTTCTCTTCATTTTTTCTTCCTTTTTTTATGTTTTAAAAATATATATTAGTATTTTAAAAGTTATTGTTATTTAATAAAGTTAAATATTTAATTTTTTACCAACAGCAGAACTTTAAATGTAAAAGATTATTATAAAGCTATAAATATTTCATAAATAAATTTATAACAAATATATTTTATAGAGATTTCATAACATAATTTCAGCATTTGGTCATATTAAATAGGTGAAAAATGCTTTAGAAAAGGTTGTTTATGAAGTATGAAGATGCTTGTATATTAAATTATTAATTTGTATTAAATTTTTATAAAGTTATATGGATTTTTTTAATAATACTAAGATGTATTTTACTTTTTACTTGCAAAAAGATAAATATTATACAAAAAAAATTCAAAATCAAATTTATGATAGTTAAGCAAATTGACATTTACAATTGTACTCTAAAAAACAATATATTTAGCATAACCTATCATATATTTCAGATGTGCAGCACTTTTTACCCTTCCTAGTGATCTTTTCTTTCTAACTGTAATAATTGAATTTATTATATTTAATTCTTTATTATTTAGTATCTTTTTCATTTGATTTTAATCTAAAATTTCTGCTTTCTAGTTAAAAAATCTTGACATATACCAATTAACTCTTCATATGAGTTTGTAGCAAGTGCTAAATTAATGACATTATTTATCATATTATGTATATGTCTATATTTTATATGATTATTATTAAGTTCTTAAAGAATTAGAGTATGCAATTCATCACCCTTTATTTTTGTTATATATTCTAGATTAAAATTAATAGTATTATTAATTGCATTATTTTTTGATATATTAGATGTATTAGAATAAATACTAATAGGAATATGTTGAGTTGTAAAATTTAATATAATTTTATTATTCTTATACCAACAACTAGAAATTAGCTTATAAAATTAATAAAATAATATATTATTAGAATTACATTACAATTTAATATAATTAAATATTCATTCATGCAAATTAATAAAATTATGTGTTCTTGCATTAGAAATCACTTATTTAATTAAGATTTATAAATAAATATACTAACTTTACATGTCATTTTGCATTTGAAAATATTCTTAAAATTTGTAAAAGTATTTGCATAGATATTCATATAACTAGTAAATTATATGTGCATCAGTGCATCTATAAGATTTATTAGAAAGTAATACAACATATTGGTTTTTAACTTCACATGATATTACAATTTGCCAAATTTTTACAATTTCAGATTTTGTGATTGTTGCTAAAATATCACCAAGTAAAATTTTGGTAATTTCATAATAATCTTAACATACACCTTCATTATAATTATTTTTAGTATGAGTCTTAATAAAATAAAGTGATTAGTAAAAAATACAAGTTTTATTTAAATTAAATATAATTATTCAGTAATTACTTCAATAATTGTTTTTCATTGTATAATTTCAAGTATAAATATATCATAATAAAAGCATTTTTGCATTTGCTTACAAACTGGTATAATCATTAGTGTCATAAGATAATCTGAAATAATTTATTTAATAGATGTAAAATATCTTTGAGCTATATTTTCCAGTCCAACATTTGGAATTTCATTCTTATACTCTTGTATTCTAATATAATTTGCTTCATTATTAAGTAATTGTTAAATTTCTTTTACAAGTATTAAAAGAGATAAATAGAAATTAATACTATCATAAACATTTTTGTTTAAACTTTCTATATGCTAAATATTATTTGCACCTGCAGTAAATTGAATATTAATATAATAAATAAGGGCAGTGACATATATTACCTAATATTAGTTTCATAAGAGGTCCTACCTCCCCAGGTAAGATTTTTTCAACTAATAATATTTAAATATATATATAGTATTAATTTTAACCAATAAAAATGCATAATTTTGTATCATGTAAGATTTTGTTTTACCCCACACCCTAAAATATTATCTAATAAATGTCACGTCCCTAATCCATTTAGTTTTTAATGAATCTAATTATCTATTAAGATAACTAAAAATAAAGAAATATTTTTCTTTTAAATTTTTTTATTAGATTTCAAAAATTACAGGAGATAAAATATTTTTACATTAAAAAAAAATCTTTTCAAAATTCATGAAATACTTTTGTAATAAGTTTATTATACAAATTTTTTTTAAGATTTAAATCAATGTAAAACAAATATAAACAATAAGCAAAACTAAAATATATAAGTAATATTGTATTACTTATTGCTGGATTAAAATTTGTGAATACTACTCATGATACTAAATTTCTAGTAGTTTTATTAATCATTTCTAATGTCTATATAAAACTTTCTTTAGTTTTATCTTCAAGAAGTACTGTTACTATTAGATGTATTTGATTACAATTATCTATTACTGCAAAAAAGTAAGCAATTATATTATATTTATTTATTTGAGAGGTTGTATCAAAGAATATAATATTATGATATTTTGTTCATACATACTGTTATTTTATTATCATCTAAATTAAATCATATAAATAGTATTCTGGTTTATCAAATTTTGTTTTAATAAACTATTATAAATCATTAGTTTTTTAAGTATATAAATATTAAAGCATATTAGATATATCATATTTTTGGTGAATTGTTAGATTTTTTTGGCATTTGAATAGTGTTCTAAATAGATCAGTTCAGTTCAGATTTGATTTAAATCAGATTTGATTTAAATCCAGTCTAAAACAGATATAGACTGATCTGGATCTGATTAGATCTGAATTGATTTGATCTAAAACTGATTTAAATTTGAATTAAACTGATTTGAATCTAATTAATCTGAAACTGAAACTAATTCAAATCTAAAACTGAACTAATCTGAATCTAATTGTTCATCCAATTTCCTAAAAAAAAAGAGAAGGAATATATTAATTACATTTTCTGAAAATAAAAAAAATGAAAAGAAATAAATGAATTAACTTTTTAGTTTATTTGTTCAAGTTCTATTCATTCAGCTTTGTTTATTCATCCAGTTTCTAAAAAAAGAAAAAAGAAGAATGTTAATTACATTATCTAATAATTAATAAAGTAAAAAAAAGAACAAACTTAAGATCCCAGTTATTCGACTTTATCTATTCATCTGAATTTTCTAAAAAAAAGAGAAGAGAGATATTAGTTATATTCTTTCAAGAGAAAATTTAATTGTAAAAGTGAAAAAAAGGATTATAAGTAAATATAGTTGATTTGACGAGATTTTTATGATAAAAAATATGATTTTTGTGTATTTGCAATATTTAAAATTTCTGAAATAAGAAATTCTGTAATATATCATATGAAAAATTAAAATTTCCTTAATTTTATGAAATTTTGTTGTGCAATGATGTAATTTTTGCTTATATTACAAAATTTTGTAATTATGTGTTATTATGTGAAATAAAAAAAATATCATTCCTGTCTTGATCTGCTTTCAATATTGCTTTTATAATTTTAATTAAATTAGAATTATTCTAAAGTTGTAGATCTTTTCTTTCTGGATTTTTTGTTTCTTATAAATAAGATCATATTTCAAATGATTATATTCTGATTGATAAATTGAAAATCTACTATCTGCAAAACAATTTGTTTAAATATTAGATTTTTAAATTAACAAAAATGCATATTCTTTAAAAAGAAATAAATTGATATATACCTGGAAGTTTTCCATTGCTATTTTTGTATTAGTATCCATTATTTTGCAGATATAGTCAAATTTGCCTTCAAGTTCTTTGCATTCTTTTTTAAATAATAACTATGGTGGCTATCACCTATAACCGACATTTAGCTGAAATTTCAAATGGCGAATATCACGTGATTTTATATAACTTCACGTGACTTTACAATCATAACGCGCATTTTATTTAACTTCGCATCGCGTATTTAATTATTATTTTATTTATTCAACTCCGTTAATACATTAAATTTATTATTAATTCGGGCCAAAATCTATAATTAATATTAAATTTATCAGTATATACGGATATAAATAAAAAAAATTTTTAAAAAAATTTATTTTATAAATAAACTATATAATTAGATAATTTTAATGAAAATGATTTGTTAATTTAAGAAAATTTTTCCTTCAAAAGAGATTTCATTGCATGAAATAATGGATACACCGGAGTTAACATCATTTCTGGCATTTTTGGAGGATTAATGATATCATAAGTTTCATTAAAATTTTGTCGAGGATATAAATGTCTATATTCAATAAGTGAATGAACTGCTTCAGAACCAATTTTTTTTATCAAATCTTTTTCAAGAATAAATCCTTGATTTTCTGCCTCTACTAAAGCTTTCATAGTTTCAATAAAATGGGATTGTTTCCAGCGGGGAGCAGATCTAAATCTGGTTTTACAAGGATAAAGACCATAATTCATGTGATGTTTTACTTGTAGATAAATAGAAGAGTCATCTGTAAAATTATTTAATATTTTAATTAATCAGAATTTATATATATATATATATATTTAAAAAAAAATGATATTAAACAATTAAAATTCATACAATTTTTATCAATTGAATAATCTTTAACCCAATTTCTAATAAAACTCATACGTGTACCAGTATATTTGTAAATCTGATCAAATTTGCCTTCAAGTTCTTTACGTATATTTTTTTCTTTAGATAATAAATAAATATTATGTGAGCATTCAATTATTATCTAAATCTTTTTAAGAATTTTAATAAATAAAAATATACTATACCATGACTAGGAAGTACATATTCTTCAAAAAATTCCTCAGCTTCTTCTTTACTTAAATCACCAACAACATATGGCGTTAAATTTGTAGCTCCAAAAACTATTATTTATAATTAAAAATAAAAAAGTATATTACATTAAACAAATCTTATGATTAAAAATTTAATTATTGTATAATTAAAAAAAAAATAACTTACAATCATTTGCCCATTTTAAAAAAAATGGTTCAGAAGAGGTAAGTACCACATGAAATTTATTTTTTTGTATCGAATTTAATTTTATCCATTCAAGAAATTTTATACCTTCCTTTGATGCACTAAAAAGAAATGTTTCCATTGCATTTGCTTCATCAATGACCAAGATTGGTGGTGGTAAATTGTAATTCTTCCAATAATTCAAATTTGGAAGAGCATTAGAAATATTTTGTAATAAATAATTAGAAGTATAACTATGAGTTCGTGGAAGAAGGAACTGGAAATCTCTTTTAGGGATGTTTTTAAAAAATGTATTAACTTTATCAAGCAATGAACTATATACAAGTTCTGGTGAGAAGAAACATCCTGAACGGCCATTAAAGAAGATAGGATTAAAGTTGCCTTCAGTCACCACTTGACGAACCAATGCAGTTTTTCCAGAATCAGTAGGTCCTAAAATAACATGAATATTTGAAATATCATTACTAAATTTATTTGTAAGTGTATCAAGTTCACGTTTTCGGTTAAAATAATGGTCAGAATAATTTGTAAGTTGAGAGAGATTTGATTTTTGATTGGAAAAGGTTAAGTTTCTCATACAGTTGCCATGAATATGATTAAAGCTTCTGGAAGTATGTGAAATGTTGAGACGTTTGAAAACAAACATAATGTAGACTTGTTCAAGGTGAATAAAAGGTATAGAAAGGTAGATTTGAAGAATTCACACATTTTTATAAGTAAAATAATAAAAGTAATGAAAATAAATGACCTATCATTTATAAACATATTCGTTCCGTAACCTCGGGAAGAATTGTAGGTGAAAAAAAAAAAGATAAATCATATTTTAGTATTAATCTGTTCAAAGTCCATAAATTTTGGACCCATAATTACAATTGTAGATTCAGGAGAAAATAAATCATAATTTAGTATTAATCTGTTCAAATATAATACGATTTTGTCCGTTTTTCCGTCAACTTATTTCGATTTTATTCCATGTAATACGATTCTACCCATTTCTCCGATTTTTATCATTTCTTATTTACTGATGACTCACAGTTACTGCGGATTGGAAACATTAAGAAGAAAAAAATGACGGTTCATGTGATTTTGGCATTGGGGTTTCAAAATACATGAGCGCGGTAAAATTAATAATTTCAATCCTCAATTCCTGAAAGGTTTAAGATTGGATTGACCCAATAAAGATGTTTTTATAATATAAAATTTGATAAAATATAAGTAAACATTTATTATTCCATGATGTAATATTGTAATATTGGGCAAAAAAAGAAAGAAGAAAAAAGAAAAAGAAAAGAAAAAGGAAAAAGAAAATTTCCTTGTTCAATGGATCAATCCTATTACACATTTGTTGATACTGCCAAGAAGATCTCTTCCATTATGCTCGTTGACCAACTGAAAATATGCGAAACGTAAAAAAAATGCACTATAATTTACATGCATATAATATATATTAAATTAACAAATGATAATATACAGTAAATATAAATTTAGTATTCATTCTCGTAATAAATATTTCAAAGACGCCTTCGTTTCTTTTTTTTAGCCATAATACTTAAAAAAAAAAGTAAACCATACCACATAATGCATTGCGGTAAAATTTGTGCTACAAGCAAAAAGCGTAAATTTCATTTCCCAAATGTATTTGCTGATTTGAGATTTGTTGTGTAAATTGTCGCTAAAAATGTAAGTTACACACTTTATATGTTGATTAAAAATTTTAAAATTTTATATAATATGAAAATAATAAACAAACCAATAAACCAAATATATATATTTTTTTTATTTTATTTTAATGGTAAGTTCGAGAAAAAAAGAAAAAAAATTTTCCGATAGAGAATTGAAAATTGGGGGAGAAGAATAATAAAGGAATTAGCCATTAGAATAATAAGTTATTTGAATAATTAAAAATTCCTAAACTATTGTGCGGAATGAATCTTCCGTAGTTGGTAAGTAGGGAGATCACATGAGTTAGAACTTGGAAACAAAAAAAGGGATGTTTTAAAAAAAAGTCAACTACTTAATAAATATAACACTACTTTTCCGATTATATTTTCTAAATTATTCTATTCTACCGCCAAATTAACTAAAATAGATCACTAATAAATTACGCCTTTCTTGTTACAAAAAAAAAATTAAACTAAATTTAGCTTTTTTTTTTTTTTAAAAAAAAAAGCAAGTTAAAACTTTAAATTGATCATTGTTATATTGATTTTTATAATAATTCATATATATATATATATATACAGTATTATATCCGCAGAGAAGGAAAGATTTATCTGATTCATCTATTATTTTTAGTTATAAATCGAAACAAAAATATTGAGAAATGAGAAGGAAGAAACCATTTCTAGATCCATTATATTAATCGATTATCATTTATCATCCCTATTTAGAATTATTAAATTATAAATTAAGAATGAATAAAATGACGAAACCTAAAAATAATAATGAATCGGGAAATCCGACCGTTATAATTCTTTTTCGAAACCCCCTTTAATGATGTGAACTAATCAATCATTTTCAATAAACGTATAAATTCTTGATAGATTATGATAAAAGAACTAAAAATAACAAATTCGTTATAAGATTTATAAAAGAAATCTAATGACTGATCAAGCGAGAAATATTAATATTACAAATAGTACACTTAAATTGGATCATAATATGTTACAGCGTTTTGATTTTTTATCAAGATTATGCAGTGTTTATAATTTAACATTATTATTATTATTATTTACTTTACTTTGAAACAAAAAAAAAACCCTAAAATTAAGATATCCTGCACAAAAATGTAATTTTTCTAATTTCTTTGATTTTGATTTTATAATAAAAAAATTTCTATTCCTTGAATAAAGATGCAGGTGACAAAAAAGGATGTTTTCACGAATAAAATAATTGAAACTAAAATGGACAAGATCATCTAAATATTTATATAAAATAAACTTGTTAAACTTGTTTATCGGTGATTACAGATCCTAATTATAGTGAACTACGAGATTTTTCTAAAACTTCCATATAGGTCTTCAAAATATATCGTAATTTTATATTTTAAATTTTTTTTTTTTTTACATATCAAAACATTTCCGTTTCTATAATATTTCTTATTTCTTCCAATAGTATAAATTATATATTATGATGGGAGATGATAACATATCTGATACTATCTTTTTTTAGAATTGAAACACTGGTAAATCTTACCCATATAAGGTAGCTAATATTGTATTAATACTCCTCGCCAGTCGCCACTAACTTAATAATTCCTATTTTTAAACATCCCGATTTGTAATATTTATGGTTATCATGTTAATATTAAATTTATTTATAAACTTGTGAAATTGTAAGTTTTTTATAAATAAACCCCAAAATTTATTGATTTTTTTTTCTCAACAAAAAATTATTTTTTTGTAACAAACAAATTTTTTCTTAAAGTTTTATCAAAAAAAAAAATTATATTTTTTTTTTTTCTCAAGATTTAAAAACGATTATTAGTAAAAATGAACTCAACAATGACTTCTGCTAAATCATCTTCTGAATCATCCTCTTATGATGAATCTCCCTTCTTCGCTCGTTCAAGAGCATCTTCGTTTTCAGTTAATAATTCATCTCTTCCAACTTCTTCTCATTCTAACTCCCCAATATTCTTTAATCAAAATTTTAATAATTCAAGATTAGTTTTATCTTCTCATTTTGATGATGAAGAAGAACTTGAAACCCCAATTAATATTTATCATGAAAATAGAGGTCGCTTGGAAGAAGATAAAAAAGCAAGAACAGAATTAGATACCGACATTTTAAATGATGATTTATATTGTCCCGTACAACAACAAGAAATCAATAACAACCCAACTTCAAGAGGATTAAATATTGGAAGATTCGCTTCTTTCTTCCCAAGATTCTCTTTCTCTAATAATAATAATAATAATAATAATAATAATTATAATGAAGTAATTGAATCTGATACTTTGGGTTATTATCATAATGATATGTTTGATAATAATAATAATATGTTTGGTACTTTTGATGGTCTTTATGGTCTTAATGGTGTTAATAGTGTTGCTTGTAAATAAATAATTTATAATTATTATTTTATCATGAGCGACAAAAGTAATATATATACATATATATACATTTTAATATTTTCTTAGAGTTTTATTATAAAAAACAAAAAACAAAAA